>SJYF01000299.1:7072168-7101793 GCA_006410515.1 Procapra przewalskii
AGGAACTGCTTAATGATCAGACTAAATAGTTAAGTTGGAATTGGGGACCATCCCTAAATTCAGGGCTGAACACTTGGGTGGCAAAACAACTTCTGGAGCAATCACATGGGCTACATTTGAAAACTGTGCAAGGTTCCTACTGGGGAGAATTGTATGTCCACCAAATCCAAAGACGTTGCTGCAGGGTTATAAAGTCAGGGCAACTCTCTAGTCAGCTACCAGTAGAAATCAGAGTTCTCACTGCACTTTCAGAAGCCATTTGGTAAGAAATATGTCCAAATGGTGTCCGCTGAGATGCCTAATAACTTATTTCAAGCTTTCTCACTGACGTTTGCTGTATTGTAGCTTTTAAATTAGAAACTTAAATGAGAATTTGAACTTAGCTTTCTGTGGCTTCCTTTGTTGGTTTGCTTATTAACGACACCAATTTTAGTTTCCTAGCAGCCTTTGCAATACCACGAGACTAGGGTGATTAAGACTTCTAGGCTTGTGGTCAGTCCAGTTCAGTTCAGTCGCTCAGTCGTGTCCGACTCTTTGCAACCCCATGAATCACAGCACGCCAGGCCTTCCTGTCCATCACCAACACCTGGAGTTTACTCAAACTTATGTCCTTCTAGTCTGTGATGCCATCCAGCCATCTCATCCTCTGTCGTCCCCTTCTCCTCCTGCCCCCAATCCCTCCCAGCATCAGAGTCTTTTCCAAAGTCAATTCTTCTCATGAGGTGGCCAAACTATTGGAGTTTCAACTTTAGAATCAGTCCTTCCAAAGAACATCCAGGACTGATCTCCTTTAGAATGGACTGGTTGGATCTCCTTGCAGTCCACGGGACTCTCAAGAGTCTTCTCCAACACCAGGCTTGTGGTCACTTCAGTTCAGTTCAGTTCAGTTGCTCAGTTGTGCCCAACTCTCTGCAACCCCATGAATCGCAGCACGCCAGGCCTCCCTGTCCATCACTATCTCCCGGAGTTCACTCGGACTCACCTCCATCGAGTCCGTGATGCCATCCAGCCATCTCATCCTCTGTTGTCCCCTTCTCCTCTTGCCCCCAATCCTTCCCAGCATCAGAGTCTTTTCCAAGGCTTGTGGTAGATGAGGCTAATTGCTGCTGGTTCCTGGTCTGAGTGAGGTTGGGAGGCAAACGGCAAAACACTCTCAAGGCAAGCAGAGTAGGGTTGAAAGGCTCCTTAGAAAAGTAATTAATGGAAGACGTTGGAATCTCCTCTTTCTACCTTCAGTATATTCTTGCATATCTTGGTACCATTTTTAAGCAGAGTTCAGAGCTCCCTACAAACATCTTTATTGCACCTTAGTTTTTTGACCCCTTAATAATGCCACTGCTGTTATGAGCACAGAATAGGCGGTTCAGTTATGGAAGGTCTAGTCTAAGGTTTCCAAATCCTTGTTGGCGATAAGTATAGAAGTCAAAGAATAGCATTGGAATTAGGATTCAGATCCTAATTTGCCAGTCCCCAAAGGCTGTGGTCTTAAATACTCTGACTCAAAGAACAGTGTGCCTATGTTAGTCTCTCAGTCGTGTCCGACTCTTTGGGACCCCATGGACTGTAGCCTGCCAGGCTCTTCTGTCCATGGAATGTTCTAGGCAAGAATACTGGAGTGGGTTGCCATTTCCTTCTCCACAAAGAATAGTAGACTAATAGTTTATTAGGGAGCTGACTAAAACTGGGGAGAAATAAGTTCTCATTACCCGTGTCAGGCTCAGGAAATGTGTCCTTGACACTGAGAGCTCTGGGACTGGCTCTGCGGTAATTCTCCCTCCAGTCTTTTCCTCATGATCAACGAAGAAAAAGACCAAGGGGTCCTCTATTCCAAAGACAGAAAACTAATTTCAAAGTCCAAAGTGAAAGTCCCTCAGACTCTTTGCAACCTCAGGGACTATACAGTCCCTGGAATTCTCCAGGTCAGAATACTGGAGTAGGTAGCCTTTCTCTTCTCCAGGGGATCTTCCCAACCCAGGGATCAAACCCAGGTCTCCCGCATTGCAGGCAGATTCTTTACCAGCTGAGCCCAGGGAAGCCCAAGTCCAAGTCAAAGTCCAAGGTCTCTGTTAAATTCCAGAAGGAAAGTCAGCACATTGGCACTGTTGTACTGGGAGCCATGTGATATCCCAGTAATGGAGAGGATGCTCAGTTATTGGGGGAAGGGGCTTCCCAGGTGGCTCACTGGTAAAGAATCCACCTGCCAAGCAGGAGATGGTGGTTGGATCCCTGGGTCAGGAAGTGGCAACCCATTCTGTATTCTTGCCTGGAAAAGCCCATAGACAGAGGAGCCTAGCCTGCTGCAGTCCAGGGGGTTGCAAAAGAATCGGACATGACTGAGTGACTAAACAATGGACAACATGTAAAAAGCCCAGGAAGTGAGGGATAATTGATTGACCGCTGGGGCAAAGTGCACCTGGCCTCGTGTCTAATTCTTTGAACAATATTGGCTGCTGGGCTGGGCTGGTCTGAGCTGAACTCCAGTAAAGCTAACCACTTCCTCATTAGCTCTGAGACAGGGTGACTTTCCTCCAGGCCAGCTGAGAGAGAGACTGGGTCCAAGTCGGCCAGGTGATGCTCTCACTCCACGCTGAGAAAGGTCAGGGGGATGTCTAAGAGGATACCAGCTGGGGAGGAAATCTGGGTGGAACGTGCTCTAGGGGGTAAAGTAGTTGCTGTTATCTGGGAATGGAAATGACACCGGGGCAGGTTTCACGGCTGGGGCAGGATTCCCAGGGAAGGAGCTCTCAGAAAAGGTGAGGCGAACGGACAGCTGGTGGGAATGTTGTCAGGGCGGGAGTGTGGATGTTTGGGCTGTGGTTCTGTGAGCTGATGCATCTAAGCTACCTCTGATTCTGGTGCCTGGTGGATAAGTAGAGCCGCATAGGAGAGGCACCCTGTGGGTTACTAAAGGCTCTCAGCCCTGGGTAGCTATGAAGTGCTCTGATAAATATATAAATTAAAAAAAAAAATTCACACCTGGACTCAAGCCTTGGTGAGTCTATTTTTATCTTCTTTTTTTCTTGGTTTCTTTATTTGCAAAGTAAAATAATGACCTCACAGCATTGTTGTGAGGGTAATACGCTGAGACCAGTTAGGAAGGTGCTTAACAAAGGGCAGGCCTTGGATCAGTGAGTCTCAAGCTCAGCTGAGCCTTTGGTACCAAGGAGAACATAGAGACGGCTGTTGTCAGATCATCAAACACCAACCCAATTAGAATCACTTTGCTTCTGTGCAGCCAGGGTTAAGAAGCTCAGTACTAAAAATTAATTGTTTTCGGAAAGCTCAGAGGATAGAAAAGAGTGGTGGTTTTTGGTTAACTTTTAGTCAAGTCCTGTGTTGTTAACTGTGATTAGTTTTCTTATGTATAATGTGGTAACTTGGAGAAGGTACAGCCACCTCTGTCTTATAAATCAATCTGATTGGATATAGTGCTGGTTCTAGGCAATCCCCTTTGCTTCTCCTGCTTAGCAGCAGAACTGGGAAGATTTGGGAGTAAAAATAGTCTTTTTGGAGCCTTGCCTCTGGGACTCACTGGACAAGACCACCGGGTTTGAAATAGGGGCACTGTGTGAGTGGGACTCCGACAGTTTAATCAAAGATGGTCTGCGGGGCCTCCGTCATGCTCTGTGAGGGGACCTGGCATTACCTGAGTGTTCATTGGTGACCCAGTGGCCTCTCTCTTTCCTCCTCCTTCAGGCTTCTCCTGAAGAACAGCAAAGTGGATCTCAGGTGTGAGATTTCATTCCTGGGTTTTCTCATGTAGCAACTGGAGAATTTCAGGCTTAAGATGACAGAGCTTTTCCAGAAATTCTCCTGCGTAATTCCTGTGTGCGTACGTGACCCTAGGCTTAATATTACCCTGAGCTGGAAGACCAAAGAAAGAAAAAAATTTCAGTTTTGTTTTCCGAGTTACTAGATTTGGTCACGTCGAAAGAAAATAGACTTCCCTTTTTGGGAAAGAGTTTCTCTAGTGCTGAGCTGACTGACCTGAAGCTCTAGGAGAGAGATGGAAAGTCCTGTGGTCACCTGGCCCTCTCTTCCTTCCTTCTTTGCTCAGGACAGAGAACTTTCAAGAATGGAAATGTTCTTATATACACTTTTAAAAGTAAAACATAGAAGATGAGATCAAATAATAAGTAAAATAAGCAAAACAAATATATTTAGGTGAGATTAACATGATTAAAACCCCTCAAATCATCTATGACAATTGAACATAATGAATTTGTTCTGAAGTTCCTGGTTTGAGGTAACTGGAAATGTTTAAGCCTGTGTCTTATATTTCATATCAGGGTGAGTTTGGCTGCAGGAATTACCTGTTCCTTTCTTTGGTAACAGCTTTCCTGAGATAAAAATTAATGTACATAAAAGTTACCAATTTAAAGTACAGAGCTCAATAGTTGTTTTTAGTATAGTTATAGAATTGTGCAACCGTCACTGCAATGAATTTTAGAACATTTTCATCACTAGGAAAAGAAACCCCATATCCTTTAACATTAACTTCTAACCCCATCGACCCACTCCCTGACCTCAGGCAACCATGAATCTACTTTCTAGCTCTGTGAACTTGCCTGTTCTGGGCATTTCACATGAATGGAATCATGCAGTGTTTGGCCTTTTTTGTCTGGCTACTTTTACTTCATCTATATTGTAGCATATGTCAGTTCTCCATTTCTTTTTGTGGCTGAAGAATACCCTATTACCTGGATACACCACATTTTGTTTATCTGTTTGTTGGTTGAGTGGACATTTGGTTGTTTTTACTTTTAGTTATTATGCATAATGCTGCCGTGACCATATGTGGACATATGCCATTTTTTTTCTTAGATACATACCTAAGAATGACATTGCTAGGTCAGATGGTTTAAGTTTTTGAGGAAATTTCCAGATTTTTTTTTACAAAGTGACTTTATCATTTACATTCCCACTGAGTATACAAAGATTCTGATTTCTCTATATCTTCTCCAATACTTGCTGTTATATGTCCTTTTTGTTATAGTTATCTTAATAGGTATAAAGTAGTATCTTATTGTGGTTTTGATTTACATCATGCTTATGCCTAATGATGTTGACCATCTTTTCATGTATTTGTTAGCTACTTGAATACCTTCTTTAATAATATCTGTTCTTATCCTTTGTCCATTTCTGATGGATTTTAATCTAGTTATTTTTGAATTCTAAGAGTTTCTTTTTAATGTTTTCTAGCTATAGTTCCCTTCTCAGATATGTGGTTTACTTTCATCCTGTGGGTGGCCTTTCCACTATTAAAAAAAACTATTTGTATTTATTTGGCTGCACTGGGTCTATTTTGCAGCACGTGGAATCTTATTATAGCTGCAGCAGGCAAACTCTTAGTTGTGGCCTGTGGGATCTGATTCCCTGGCCAGGGGTTGAACTCGGGCCCCTGAATTGGGGGTGGGAGCCTTAGTCACTGGACCACCAGAGACGTCCCTTACTTTTAATAGTGTTCTTTGAAGCACAAATTCTGAATTTTGATGAAGTCCAATTTGTTTTTCTATTGTTGTTTGTGCTCTTGCTGTTATGCCTAAGAAACCATTGCCAAATCCAAAGACATTCAGATTTACCACTGTTTTCTTCTACGAGTTTTATAGAGTCCCTAATTTCAGGTCTTTAATCCACTCTGAGTTCATTTTTCTGGGTGCTATGATATAGGAGTTTGACTTCATTCCTTTGCATGTGGGTATGCAGTTATTTCAACACCATGTGTTGAAAATACTATTTCTCCAGGAAATATTTCTTAAGGACAACGTTTTCAGAGGCAGTCCCAATGTTTTGTTTCCCATGAGAAACCCATAAGTAGAGAAAGCAATCCGGAATTTACCGAGTCCTCGTGTCCAAGTCACGGAGTCCTTCCTAGGCAAGGTCGGTGATTCCCAGGCGTATTCACTGCCAGCCTCCTATTTGTACCCATGACAGGAATTACCAGTCAACCACAGCACCCTAGCTAAGGCTTGTGACTACCAAGGCTAACATGAAGGGGTAATGTTCCAAGAGGCTCAGTTTGGGAAAGAGTAAAATGGTGAGGTTAATTTTGGATATGTTGAGTTTGTAGTGCATTGGGGACATATAAAGGGAGCTTTGGCAATAATTGGTTGGTGTAAAAAGACTGCAACCCAGGCCAGGGGAGGGATCTATGCTGAGAGACTTGAGACTTCGCTATACAGATGGGAACAGATCCAACCTCCTAGAATGAGTGACGAGGCGAGATAAGCCGGCATTGACCCAAGGAGTCTGGTGAGGCTACAAATGGGACTGCCAGAGGCTGGCTCGAGAAGTAGAAAAGAAATCAGAACAGAGTATTCGCAAAAAAACCAAGGATAAAGGGCAGTTCAGGGGAGGCTACTGATAGTGCCACATGTTGTGAGAGATCTGGGAAAGTGCAGGGGTTGTTATCGCCTTTGCGAGCGCAGCTTCCATGGGATACTGGAGGTGGAAACAAGATGCAATAGTCTGAGCATTGAACTGGATGTGAGCTGAGACCAATGCTGGTGAAATCTGGTAAGAGAGACAGATATCAGACTCAGAAAAGCAGCAAGATTATTGCAATTTCTTGGAATTAAGAAAAAAATTTGAGGTCAAATAAAATGTTCAGTAGACTATGAAAAAAATGTCTGAGGCAAGATAAGCATCTTTGTGTTTGCCAGATTCAGTCTGCATGGATGACATAAACTCAACTGCAGTGTTGTCTGAGACAGGTCCTGAAGAAATGGAGGAGGAAAATTAATATCAAGGACAAACCTTGTTAAAGAATATTTACTCATAGATAGAGCTCAGAATCACTAAGCTATGTTTCTCAGAGAAGGGTCCATGTGATTACTTGCATCAGGAATCCAGAAGGCTTTAAAAAAATATTGATCCCTGGGATGCATCCGTGACCTCCTGAGTTAGGATCTCATCATAGGAGGCCCAGTTTTAATAAACTGCCCATATTCAGAAAGCTCTAGAAGGCATTGGTCCAATCTATGTCTGATGTGGTTACTTACTAACCATTCCAGTCATAGGGTTCTCCAGAAGTTTCCTGATAGGGGTAACTGGAGCCAGATTAAGGACCTATTGCCTATTAGGACCAATTGCCTACTAGGCAGTTGTCTGGAGCAACCCTCTATGCTGCTAAGTTGCTTCGGTCGTGTCCGACTCTGTGCGACCCCAGAGACGGCAGCCCACCAGGCTCCCCCGTCCCTGGGATTCTCCAGGCGAGAGCACTGGGGTGGGGTGCCATTGCGACAACTGCAAGCCAGATCCACTTCTGTCAAAATTGAAAACAAGGAAAAGACTTTTCATTAGCTTCCAACTGTCTTTCTTGAACATTTTTAGGATGAGCACAGGTCATAGCTGAGATTTTGAAACTTCATTATGTATGGTTCACTGTTTTTACTTGGCATTAGTATTTCATTTTAATATCTAAGTCTTAAATCACTTAGCAATTCCTTAGAGTGTTCTGGTTTGGGAAATTGCCTGAAACAATAACATGAAAAACAATAAAAAGCCCAAACTCAAGGACAAGAATAAGGGCAATGTAAGAGTGGGGGCTATGTCGCTTGCAATTTATCAGAAAATGGACACTGCCTTGGCCAGTGAAAGGAATTAGAGAAAATTCTGCTTTGGTTTAAAACATTCACTAGCAGAAAATTAGTTTCATGTCATTCCACTAAATAAATGTGGAATAAAAGATGTAAAATATAGCCTTGAGAGGATCCAAAATCATTCACTTCTCTGGGTTCCCATTAGCCTTGGCTGGGCCTGCATGCAATCCTGACTATTTGGAGTTACTGAATTAAATAACTCAAAAGAGTTTAACTCTGAAAAGGCATTTACTGAGGATCTCCTGGTGGGCTAGTGCTTGGGCCACGGCACTCCCACTCCTGAGGGCCCAGCTTCAGTGGTCTGGGAACGAAGATCCGCAAACTGCATGGCTTGGTCAAAAAGTAAATAAACAAAATAATAAGAATTTATTCAGTGCTAATGGAAGACAGTTCCTGCCGTCAGTAACATGAATAAGACATGTTTTAATTAAGTAATTAAAAGTATTGTTATATATATGTATTATGTAACTCCTATTAGATGAAGCTCTATGTTGATAGATGCATGATAAAATGTTCTTAAAATACATGATATGTAATGCAAATAAAGTCCAATTAAAGTGCAAGTGAATAAAAAATGGAAAAACTTAGCATTTATAAATTTACTTCGAGCTTTAACTAATAAGAATATTAGAAATGTAACATTCTTTGAAATTTAAGAATCATTTCAAATTTTCATCAAGCTTTTGTCTGGGAGGCTATCCAAACTTTATTCCTTGCTAACTAGCTAACTAGTACAGTCCATAGATCAAATACTGCTTATATATTTTCTATTGCTAATGTTGGAGGAATGGTTATTACTATTACTATTAATTGTTAATATATTCTCATACTATGAAGCTGTTAGTCAGAAGTATTTATCCTAACTTTTCCAATTGTTCACTTGTTTCCATCATATAAACAATTTATATCTACTTTGCTCTGATAAAAAGAATTAGTAATCTTTATCGATTAAAATTTCCTTATTATTACTGTCAGTGTTAAACTATTGAACTGGAAATGCCTCATTTTTACATAAGAATGGGTTCCTAAAATGCAAAGGTGTTCACCCTGAAACACAGGGCAGAATTTAATCTAGAATTATAAATCCAGATAATTTTAATCTAAAATTGTAAACCCAGATAATTTTATAACTTATAAATTTAAATTTAAGGTATGAATGGTGAACACACAGCTCTGAAAACTGTGCTAACCTATTATCATGGAAAGCACAGGAGACACCTTTATAATACAGAGATGTAATTACCTGTTAATTTCTCTGATGGGTGGTTTTGGCCTTTTTAGAGTTTAATCAATCTAATTCTCTGACTTGAGAAACTAGAAACCCAGAACATAAAATATATAAAGGGAAACCCATTTTAGGAAACTGGCTATCTCCCATCAGGAACAGGGTCACACAAATGGATTTCTTCCTAAATGGAACCAGAAGAAAAACAAACTGGCAAATTCAGCTGTGGTGGTGAATAGGTTAGGCTTTGAATCAGTCAGACCAAGGCTGGAGTCCTGATTCTATAATTTTGATCATCGCTAAGAATCAGTGATTAAAAGTGGTACATATATATACATTCTTTTGAAGAAAAGCTTATAGATTTAAATGTACTTTTTGCATACATTATTAAAAAGTACCACAAGTTTTTGAAGAAGAAGCAAACTCGGAGCAACACCTTGAGATTCTTGTCATTGATTCAGGAAGTAAAACATGCAAGTGAAAGTTTTGATCTTGTCGAACAAGGTCATTTGATTTGATTCACGGGAGGGCAGAGGTGTTAAGAATGTGAGAGTTGCTTAGCCTCACTGACCTCAGTTTTCTAAACGTAGCTATGTTGTGAAACAAAGGAAGACGGACCCTTGCTGGGCCTGCCTGTCCACCGAGCATGCTGACCGCTGGCCCACAGCCAGGTGATTTTACTGCAGGGTCCCCAAGACAAGTGAGGCTTAGTCTTCTCAAGAGGATCGAGAAGGAAGAAGCCCGTCTAGACAGTGGGCTATGCTCTTGTGCTTTGACTGTACTGGATAAGCTCTAGAGACAGGTGGAGAACGCAGTGCAGCTCAGGAGAATCCCAGAAATGAGTCTCAGAATGACTAACACATTTGACATAAAAGTGACCTAGATTCACATCTTTTAGTGTAGGTTTCCGGAGTGACTGAGGGGTGGGAATGAGGAATCCGTCAAAAAGAGCCCTTGACTGTAGAAATCTGGGCCATAGGCTTTTATTGTTTAATTGGAAACTTCATTTTGAGTGGAAAAAGTGGTAACCTGTTCTTAGTAAGTCCACTCTCAGAGAGGTGAGAAAAAGGACTTGACTTGTGTTTTGGCGGAAGGCTACTGAAGAAGATTCTTGGGCTTCAGAAGCGGGTGCTGTCAGATTGCACGCTGGGTTGCACCGTCTGAATTATTTGCCCTGTCTCTTGTGCCTTGTTATCAGTGAACCGAGTCACTGCTCAGACATGACACCCAGTACTTGTCTGTCTTTAAGATGGAATCTATGCAAATATCTGTCAATTATTCTTCTGTGCCAACTGGTGGGAAAGAGGACTTCCTCTCTGGCTCACTGGGTAAAGAATCTACCTACAATGCAGGAGACACAGGAGATGCGAGTTCAACCCTTGAGTCAGGAAGGTCCCCTGCAGAAGGAAATGGCAACCCCCTCCAGTACTCCACCACCACATCTATAAGCTTTTCTTCAAAAGAATGTATATATATGTACCACTTTTAATCACTGATTCTTAGCGATGGTCAAAATCCCATGGACAGAGGAGCCTGGGGGGCTACAGTCCATGGAGTCGCCAAGAGTTGAACATGACTGAGCACAAGGGTTGGGAGAGCAAAATATGGAGGAAACTCAAAGATGTCAGGGAACTCACTCTCTACAGACGGTTGAATACACAGAAAGTTTCTCCATGCTAACTTCCTCTTGTCTTCTATGTTATTTAACCTACATTCTGAAATTCAGAAGCTTGTTCTGAGATGCATTAGATGTGAATGAACTGCTTTTGGTATAAATGCATTTCTTTCCTGGATTACGATTCCATTTATGACATCTGATGAAAATCAATAAAACCAGTCGATGGTTAATGTTTGACTGAAGGGGAAGGGAGAGGCTGGGGAAGCTGAGCCATGCACTGGGTGTGGCCTCTGGGGAAGATACTCCAGTCCCAGCAAGGGTCCCAGCAGCTGAATGGAAGAAAATAACCTTTAACCACCATTTTTGTTACAGAAAGGTAAGCTTTGATATGTCTTAACTATGCTGATAATGTATTTCTTTAAGGAGAGTAAAATAGATGGCGAAGGGGCTTACTTAAGTTGATGGATAAAAGTATTCCTTGAGGGGTGCTGGGTAGCATTTGCTGGGAAGAAAAGTTTATTCCTAGTGTAATAAGTTATGCTTTTGGAGCATAATTTCTTTTGCAGGTTCTTTCAATTAGTCTATATCTTCTATAAATCCATTTCATGAAGTGGTTTGGGTTAAATCAAGCTTGGGAGTAGAATTAAAGGAAAGAATAATGCTTTGGATGTTTACATGTAGATTACACCCATTCTTTGCAATTAAAATATAAAAAAGTGCCCAGCCCTGAGAGTCCCTGGGACTTTCATACTCTAGAAATCAGGGCCAGAATCTCATTTTCACAATGTGTCATTTCTCAGAGGTGGTCTTTAAAAACTGCGTATTTTATTTACTTCTTAGAGAGCAAGATTCAATTTAGGATTCATAGGACTGCCTGGGACAGAACAGAGAAAGGGAGATGCATAGGAGGAAAAAAAGTCCTTTGTTAAAAGTAATGGAATAGGAATTGAAAACAGAGAGACAGATCTGCCTTCCCAATTGGGAAAGCAAGGATCAGATTCTGGTCCTTCTTTCGGCCACATCGGTAGATGTAATGTCAGCTAACGAGTGATTATTTTAAGATGTCAAGACATGTACAGCTTGTCAGTGTCTTCAAAGGTCCAGTCCCCGTCTCTGTCCCAGCTTTTTCTTCATTGTGAGTGACTTTGAAACAGATGCCCTCTGGGCTGGCAGACGCCAAACAGCAGACGGGCAATGCATTCTCTAACATTTTCTTGTCTTTCTGTTTCTTCAAAAACTCAGATAGCAAGAGAGGAATAATTTGAAAGAAGAAAGTATATGTTTCGATGACAGGGAAAATGGATGGCATTCAGCCCTCACCAGGAAATGAAATGAGTCTTGCTGAGTAAGGGTTTATCATGGACTATAGAATGTATAGTTTATGAGTCTTCAGGGTTGGGCAGATGGGTTAGGCCAGTTTCATCATTTACCAGCCAGCAGACACTGAGCAGATTGCTTAAGCTCCCTGTACCTTAAATTTCTCACCTACAGAATGGAGATGCCTGCCTCGCCAAGTAGTTGTGAGAATAAGTTAAAAATTAGAACAACAAAAAAAATTAGATCAGCACTTCAAGAACTCAGTACACTGTTTGGCACCCAATAGATGTTTAGTGAATGTTAATTAACTCTACCTTCCATGAGAAAAGATGTTGACTCTACCTTTCAAGTAGGTGATGCAGGTCAGACTGAGAAGTTGCTCTTTTGATCTCTAGGGAAAGAAACCAACAGCAATGTTGCAGTAGCTACATCTACCATTATGCAAGGGAGAAGCTAATGCTATGCCAAAGAAGTGGGGTTCCAAAGTACGAGATAATGAGAAAACACTTGAGTTTCGCTTTTTTAAAAATGAAGCATTTTAAAGCATGCCTGATGTTTCACATATATCTTTGGTGAGAAGGGGGTGTGGTATCCTTTGAGACTTGTTAAAATGTCCCCTGGGAAAAGTCATTGCTGTCGTTCAAGATGAAGATTGCATTTCCAGTACCTCCTCCCTTCTTTTATAAAAGGCAAAATACACCCAGACAACAGCTCAACTTCCTGTTCCTTTGTTAAAGGAACTCTCTGGAACGGAGAGTGGGCTCCCCCTTTTCTTCCCGGTCAAGAGAGGTGACTCTGGTCAGGAGGAAAGCTGAGCACTGTTGTGCTCCTTTCTCTGAAGGCTGACAAGTGTCTTTATGGTGATTAGTCTACCCGGGTAGAGACATACAGGTTTATTTGTTGGCATAAAGTTGTATTCCTTCAGCAATCCCTGGTGTCGAATTTAGCAGGGGCTAGTTGTTCTGTGTTCTCCTCAGTGATTAAACAAGAAAAGAGGTATTGAAGTTTGTTAGGGGAATATCAATCTACCTATTTGTTACTTGTGAGAACAAACAAGAATGCTTATTTAGGTATAAGAAATGTTAAGTTAGCAAAAGCAGATACTCACCCAGTGGTTGAAGTTTAAACTCTTGTACACTCAAGATGAGCTTTTCACTTATGCGTGTGTAGCAGACCAAGCTGTCCCTGGTTGTTGTGTATGTGACACAAATAAAACCTAATTTGTCTTAATATTCTGTAAGACTGACATTGAATTCTATCATCCATGATATTCTGAATCAATGATTTCTTACTGCATTTTAATTATTTTAAAGCACAGGACTTGTGTTTCTGAGTGAGAGGCAGAGAAATCAGAAGGGTATACTTGTGCCCTTGCTGCTGCTGCTGCTGCTGCTAAGTCGCTTCAGTCGTGTCCGACTCTGTGCAACCCCATAGACAGAAGTCCACCAGGCTCCCCCGTCCCTGGGATTTTCCAGGCAAAAACACTGGAGTGGGTTGCCATTTCCTTCTCCGATGCATGAAAGTGAAAAGTCAAAGTGAAGCCATTCAGTCGTGCCTGACTCTTAGTGACCCCATGGACTGCAGCGTACCAGGCTCCTCCATTCATGGGATTTTCCAGGCAAGAGTACTAGAGTGGGGTGCCATTGCGTTCTCTGAGACTTGTGCCCTTAAGGAATGTTAAATTCAGGATGAGCACGTCTTCCTCACGCAGAGGGTTCCATGCTTGGTCTCTGGATCAGACTGATGCTCCTTCTTCAGCCTCACTGAGCTGTTCTGCCCTGTAGGATGACAACAAGTCCTGTCTTATGGGAATGTTGGGAAACTAAATGAAATAAGTCATCCAAAGTACATAACTTAGTAAATGTTCACTAAATGCTAGCTTTTTATTTCTTTTTAAAGGTTTCAATTATTTAAAAAAACCAACTCATGAGTGCGTTTTCATAGTGGTATAGCACCCTTTATGAAGATAGAATTAAATTTATTTTCCCCTTGTCAATTACAACTTAATTACGGAATCAGAAAGTTAGTCTGCTACACTTGAGGAGGACTGCACATTTTTGTTTTTAGAGCCCTTGCCTGAAGGTCACCTCATACGTGAGCTAGTATTGTAGCAAGTCTTTGGTTTTGTTTTAAATCTCAGTGTTTAAACCATACGTGAAAGTTAAAGTGTTAGTCACTCAGTCATGTCCGACTCTGAGACCCCATGGACTGTACCTGCCAGGCTTCTCTGTCCTTGGAATTCTCCAGGCAAGAATACTGGAGTGGACTGCCGTTCCCTTCTTCAGGGGATCTTCCTGACCCAGGGATCGAACCTGGGTCTCCTGCAATGCAGGCAGATTCTTTACTGTCTATCCACCAGGGAAGCCCTTAAATCATATGGGATGGGGTCTAATTTAGATTTGCCTCATGTTGAATTTCTAAGGCCAGAGTGTATTCTCTTGACCAAGTAGTCATCTGTGCACTTCTTAATACGCAAAGAAATGTTGTATAAAGCATAAAGAAAACCATGTCAAAAATCATGCTGCTTTTTTGAGAAATATTGATTTTACTCTCCTTTTGGTGGCTCCGTCAGTAAAGAATCTGCCTGCAGTGCAGGAGACCGCCTGCAGCTTAGCAGACCCAGGTTTGATCCCTGGGTCGGGGAGATTCCCCTGGAGAAGGAAACGGCAACCCACTCCAGTATTCTTGCCTGGAGAATCCCATGGACGGAGGAGCCTGGTGGGCTACGGCCCATGGGGTCACAAGAGTCGGGCATGACTGAGCGACTACACGGTGGCAACAGCCCTCCTTTTAGGCTAGAAAAGTCCCTTGTGATGTTGTCATACTAGATATGGAGAAAAGAAGTCCTATCTCTGCCTCGGGTTTCTGAGGTGAAAACCTAAACGCCTGAGAGACTCAACACTGTCGTCCTTACTGCCAATCTGCTTAAGTCGTCCAAGTACCGTGGGGGTGGGTCGCCATCTGTGACCCCATGCGAGGGCCTCCCTTCCCTCTGACCTCCTCACCCCAGCTGCCCCTTCCCTAACTCACTCTGAGGGGAGTGCTGGGTGGAAGTAAGTAGGAGCACACTTCCTGAAATAGCCCTTAGAACTCATTATTACTTTCTTTAATAATTAGGTTTAAAATTTGTATTTAAGTCAATCAGAGAAATTTAACCTATTTTAAGAGGAGCCCTCTACTCTCTCTTAAGACTGTATAACCAATTATTCACCTACTGATTAAGTAAGAAATCACCCTCAATTTTGCATACGTGTAAATCCGGGTTTTCGTATGCTGAAAGATGAGCATATTTCTACTGCAAAAGTCAGTGAGAGAACCAAGTGCCTGCCTTTATGTGTGCATTGAGTGGGGAGAGGGCAAACTGCCCTTCCTTTCCCTTCTCTGAACCTTCCTTCCTCCTTTCGAATCAGCCTGAAGTGGAAGGCAGCAGCCCAGATTTTACACCTTCCTGTTTGTTTCCAGCTTATTACTAGCCGCTTTAATTGGGTCCTTAATTTGCCAAGAATGCAAATTGGTCAGATCCTCCTGTGATTTTTTTCTAAACCTTAAATGATGTAATGGGTGCCTGAGATTTGTGAGTAAGAAGACCACAAAGATGGGCATGATTGATCTGAACATTACTTGATGAACAATGTGAGCAAGCTTTTAATATGATTTTTATTCATATCTGGCCTTGCTGTCTGATTTATGTTGCTCTTAGCAGTATATAATGCAGAGGTGAATTAAATGGCACACAGAATATTTGGCTCTATTATTTGGTCCTGATGGTGTTAGGAATTCCAGTCACAATTCCTTCCTTGGCCACATCACCTATGATATTGGAGAGCAAGTTTTGCAGCCCTCTCCTTCTGTACCTTCATTGTTCTTTGGAAATGCATGGTTCAGCCTTAGAACATGGTGAATTACTTTAATTCAAAGCCCTTAACTTTTCTTTTTTTAAACAAAAAGGATGAGTACGGCTGACTTGATTTAAGGTTTGCCTATTGCTTAGCTTTTTGTAAGAGGGGAAAAAAAAAATCAATGCTTGTGTATTGATTTACTTGCAGGTTTTGAGACCTGGGACCTAGAAATTCCTCATCCTTACTGAGATAAATGGGGAAACGACGGGGGAGTCTAAAAATACTCTTGGAGGCACTGGAGCCCAGCAGGAGATCCAATCAGCTTGGAGTGGAGCCCCTGGATGCAGCGGCCACTGCCTATATAGTTACTGGATGAGGCCACATCTGAGGCCACCTCTGTCCTGGGATGGCACTGCCTTTGTCAGTCAAAACTAGGACCCCTGGAGGTATTAGTTTGGCAGGGGTGCTATAACAAAGTACCACAGATAGAGTGGCTCCAGCAACAGAAATCTACTGTCTCACAGCTCTAGAGGCTTGAAGTCCAAAATCAAGGCACCTGAGGGGCTGACTCCTGAGGACCAGAGCAGGCCTGCGGCCTCTCCCCTTGGCTTGTCTTTCCCTGTGGCCCTTCATATTGCCTTTCCTCGATGTGTGTCTCTGTGGCCAAGTTCCCCCTTTTGATGAGGACACCAGTCATATTGGAGCAGGCCCACCCTGACAACTTCATTCTAACCGCATTACCTCTGTGAAGACTTGATCTGACTTGTGATCCAAGTCAGATCACATTCTGAGGTACTTGGGAGTCAGGGCTCCAACATGAATTTTGAGGCAAGGGACACTCTTCAACCCATCACACTTAGCTCAATTAAAAACTAAGAAATTAGGGGGGTGAAGGTCAGAGGGTGAACGAGGAGAGGGTATGATGGAGAAATAGTTGGGTGGTAGGAGCCAGATCTCCGAGGCTGATGGTCCTCTGAGAAGGCGGACGCGTGTTAGCGTCTGAAGAGGAAGCGCCGCCATGGAGTGAAAAGCAAAACTGTTTGAAATTTTAGCAAGATATATAACCGACTCAGTGACACTAGGCGTCTTATTCATAAGGATGTTCGTGCTTTCAGAGAGACTAAGATATGAATGAGAGCATCGGTGTGAAGTTAGCCAGACCATGTGATCTTGGACAATGTCTTGTAACTTCTTTAATTTTGATCTTTATGAGGTAAATTTTGTTTTACGTTAAAAAATAATTGTATATTTATTTTCGGCTGTGCTGGGTCTTGTTGCTGTGCGGGCTTTTCTCTAGTCGTGGTGCACGGGCTTCTCTTGTGGAGCACAGGCTCTCGGGTCTAGAGCGCAGACCCAGTAGTTGCGACACATGGGCTCATGTTGCTCCAAGACAGGCAGGTGGGATGTTCCTGGATCAGGGATCAAACTCACGTCTCCTGCATTGGCAGGCGGATTCTTTACTGCTGATCCACCAGGGGAGCCCCTTTAAGAGATAAATTTTAACAGTGCCTGCTTCTTAGGGTTCTTACGAAAAATCAACAAAGTCTCAGCATGTGCTGAGGCAAAGGGCTTCCAGTAAATGTTAGCTGCCTTTGCGTCGTTATCCTGGCTGGACACAGATTGAGGACGTGGAGGGGTTTCAGTGTTTTCTGGGCTGTGGTGAATTATTATTATTATTATTTTTTTTGCTGTGGTGAATTAAACGAAGCCGTCAGCCCTAATCGTCAAGGCCAGCAGCCCTGATTCCGTGTTTGTAAATGGTCCACGGTTAAAGCAACTGGTGGCGGCTTTTCAAAACTCTCCCAGACCTCTGACCTCTGTTGCTAAGGATGTACTTGGCCTCTCAGATAGTTGCATAGAAACTGTGTGAATTTAGTCTTTGTGCCTGAGGGAAACTCTGGCAGATAGCAAAAATTCCTAGCAGATGGTTGGATCAACTGTTTCCCATAGTTCAGATGAAATGGCACTGAATTATCTGGAAATCTACTCCAGTCCTTTGCCAAGCAGGGTTAGTGAAGTAGCCTATCAAGTGTGTATGGCTTGGTGGTTTTAGGCAATTTCAGTTACACACCATGGTTTCCCTCCAGCCAGGATGTAATATTCATTAGTGAAATTATGTCTGTGTAAAGAGGAAAGATAGGCGAGACTTGTTTTGAGGACGGAGTCCTCCTCTGGCATAATCTGGCAGTCGGGTACTGGATCATTCAGACAAAGGCTTTGCTTGGCCGCTTCATCTGGCCGTGACAGTGTTGCTGTGAAGGCTGCGCTCGAGTACCCTTGTGACTGGGCCATCGAAAGCTGGGAACTGTGACAGGAGCTGTCTTGTAGGACAACATTTAAAGTTCTGACTAATAAACTTGGGTGGCAGAAGAAAATTTTATTTGACAAAAAATATTAACTGTTCAAAATACTCACTTTTTTGAGGTCCCCAAAGTAGATACTATTATCCTCACTTTACAGATGAGAGTCAGTGGAGGAGCCAGGATCCAAACCAGCCAATCTAACAATTGCGTTGTGTGACTGATTCATCCACAAAGAAATCACGAGACCCTAGGCATGGGAAAGGAAAGCAATTACTTCTGTTTCCCACTGGAAACCTTTCTGTGAGGGGTGAAACCAAATGTAAATGACAAAATAAAGGATGAATTTAATGCTTTGTTTACTTTTTAGGTTTCATTAAGCACCTCAAACGGTGGCCTGTTTGAGCATCTAGCTAAAATAAGGTATTTATTTTAATTTGCTTTTCTGCCATTCAACTTACATGTCTTTGGAAGATTGGAAGTGCTAAAAAATCATTTCAAGTGGAGATGGTATATATCAATCAGTTCTTAACCTATTTACTGAGAAGAAATTTGTGTATTTAAAAGAGAAATAATCCTTTTCATTAACAATAAAAATGTATTACTGTGGATCAAAATAAATCTTTAGATCTCATTAGTTTCCTTAAATGTTTTCTGTTTATTCTGAAAGCTCTTACTAATCGGAGAAATTCATAGAATACCAATGTTAGACAATCACAAATGTTTCAGAATTTAATAAACATCTGTTGAGAGTGTAATATATGCAAGCCATAGTATGAAGAGCTGGGAGAGGTTAAAAATATATAATTTTAAAATAAGGCTTCTGCTTTGAAGGATTTTGTTTTCTAGTAGAGGCAGCAACGCAGACATGTAAATAAGTGATAAAAAATAAAATGCAGGTAGGAGGGGCTTTGAGAGAGCTTCTGTCTGGAAATCAGAGAGACTGCATGAAGGACGTAATTTCTAGCTCCATGAAGCAGATGCTACACCCCTTATTTTGTCTTCCCAGATTTTAGCCCAGTATGTGGCACATAATAGAATTGTTAAATTCAGTGATTTTAAAATAAATAAATTGGCCCTAGATGGTCAGGTATGTAAGGAAAAATGAGAATGCATAAACTCAATCCAGCTTGATTCAGCAAATATCAATTGTCGTTTACTCTAGGTGGGGCCCTTTGCTGGGTGGGAAGAACAGCCAGTGCCAAAGCATGGAGACAGAGAAGCTGGGTTCAAAGTCCACGGAGTGCTCGGCACATTCCTGGGTGCGGTGGGTGTGGAAGATAAGGCCAGAAGAGCAACTGGGGACCAACATTTAAAAGATCTTGAGGCTGAGGGCTTTGAGGAGAAAGATCCCCAAATGTCTATATTATGTTGTCTGTATTTTTACTTCTCTTAAGCAAATATTGGTTGATAGCTGATTGTGTTCATTTTACTAACTTAAAAAAAATGACTAGTTAGATTTAATAATACCAATTTATTCATTTTAGATATATTGTGGTATGCTAGAACCTGGGCTTGTTATCTGTTTCTGTATGTTTCCAAACCACATAAGCAGTCTAAAGTGGTAGAAAAAATGTCTTGTTTGTGTCTGACAAGGAGCCAATTCTAAAATGATGTTTGGACACATAGACCAGACTAATTCTGTTGCAAAAGCTCATTCCTAAACATGCACAGAATTTACAGATCTAACTGTCCTGAAGGGTTTTGTCCTAGCTCTTTCTTAAAATAGCTGTAGCCTTGGAACAATTGGCCTCATTTACACAGCATGCACAACCAATATGCACATCTCTATACCTACACCTGCCTCTCTTCGGCTATCACACAGTACAGGGTAGAGCAGAGAGAGGAAAAGTTCTTTGAACTTTGGCCTCTGACAGATCTGGTTGGCAACAGGGCAGTATCACTTCCTAGCTGTGTCTTTAGGTGAATGGCTTAACTTTGAACTTCAGTTTCCTCACATATAAAATAAGAGTAACATTTCCTAACTCGTTATGGTTGTGAGAAACTCGTAAGAGTGCTTGCTCACTATTGAGCAATTGCTATGTATTTTCCATTCGAGTAAACTGAGGCACAGAGAGAGATTAAGTAGTACCCACGTGGCCACACAGCTAAGGAAAGGCTGTGCTGGGTTTCCGGTCCAGACTCACTGACTCAAAGTACACCTTCTGGGCCTCTGCCATTCTGTCTGTAAAGGTCCCTCCACTGATGTGCTCTGCTGTGCTTAGCTGCTCAGTAGTGTACGACTCTTTGTGACCCCACGGACTGTAGCCCACCAGCCTCCTCTGTCCATGGGATTCTCCAGGCAAGAGTATTGGGGTAGGTAGCCATGTCCTTTTCCAGGGGATCTTCCCAACTCAGGTATCGAACCCAGGCCTCCCACATGGCAGGCAGATTCTTTTTTTTAGCATCTGAGCCACCAGGGATGATCCTTAATAAACACTAATTTCTACCTTTATTTCCTAGGACATTTGTGAAGCTAAATTGTTGTAGTACTTTGATCATTCTTAAAGTTCAAATAGAAGGTGTCCAAAGGTAAGGAATTAAAAAATTTCAGGGTTTAAATTTTTAGATAGTTTGAATTTTATGATCATTTTCCCATGCCGATTATATCAGCGACGTAAGTTCAATGTAGAAAACTTTAAAAAATTTAAAAAAAGAAGCAAAACAAGATCATCTACAATTCCTTGAGGCAATAAAATAATTGGAATTTAAGTGAAGTGAATGCATTCTTCATTTCCTTGTTTTTTTGTTGTTTTGTTTTAGCAATCCAATATTATGATAGGCAACAGTCCTGCTTCACAGACCATGTGGAAAATTTGTCTCAGATCTTAAAATCAGTTAGTCATGAAAAAATAAGAATAGGAAAAAAAATCAGTCATGATGTATCTTAGGGTGAAAGGTATACTTTTTGTGAAATGTGAAGGCATAGGGAAAGAGGAAAAATAGTACTGAGTAGCAGAGGGGCAGAGTGTGGGTTCTCATTGGCTTGCTTTGGGAGTTATAAATACACTTTTTCCTTTGATGTATTGTACAGTGAACAGCAAGGTTTAGAAGACCGAAGAGACGGCTGGTGAGGTCGTTGAATGAAGGATTGGGAACATGCTTGGGTTCTTCCTCCTTGAAGACTCTCATATATTTGTAGCTGTGAATCAGAACCACTGAAATTTTAGTGTCTCGTTATTTTGGCATTTGCGCATCTCCTCCATCTGTATAATGAGGGTCTTCATTGCAGCACATTGCAGCTTCTCTTGTTGTAGAGCAGAGGCTCAGTAGTTGTGGCTTCTCTGTTTGCCCCCAGGCATGGGGCTCTTAGTTCCCTGTCTAGGGATTGAACCCTCGTCCCCTGCATTGGAAGGCGGATTCTTAACCACTGGACCACCAGGGAAGTCCCCATTTAAGACTCTTTAAGTAAAGAAGAGTGATAAAGTGAAGTGGCAAAAATGGAGTGAGCACAAGCTTGTTTCGGGATATTGACTTGTGGTTTGAGTGGATGAGGTATCAGGGGCTTGAGGAAGTCCAGCCTGTTCCGCAGAGGAGAGGCTGGCCTTCAAGGATGCCATCTTACTAGGTTTATAACTGAGCATTGTCCAGCGATCCTTTGTGCTTGGATAAACATGATTTTAACAGGAGGGGAACTAATCAACTTATCTCCGGTTTATTCACAGGAGTTTGAATAAGGAAAATTATGACAACGCAAGCCCAGCTACACTGCTTGTGTCTCCTTACACTCTACTTGGTAAGAGAAGATAAATGTTCTGTCTTTATTTAGTGGAATATTTCTAGCCCATACCGGGGAAGCAACAGCTATCATCACTTTAAAAAAGCCTATCAAATTAACTTATTGTGAACAAAGCACACAGCTTACCCTAACGGGCCATTTTTGATGAAATGGCTGTAAGTTATATGTCTAACTTTCAACCAGGGAGATGCTTTCTCCTCAGCTCTTATAAGCCAATGCCCATTCATGGGCAAGTTTTAAACAGTTCATCTACTCAGTTTTAAGCCTTTACATCCAGCTCAGGGAATCTGGAAAGAAAAGTGTACTGATACATGTGTTAGTCTCTGTCCCTTAGTCTTGACTTTATTTATTTTTTCTTTAACCATGGTTAAATTACCACCAAAATTAAGAAAAGCATTTTCTCCATTTTTGACTCTGCTCTGCTCTGTACTTTTGTTCCCATATATGGCTTGGACTTTTTTGGGCCAAATTTGCCCTTAGTCACTTGTTGAGCTAACCCCATTGACTCAGGCTTCTAGAAGTTGGAGCTGAATGGAACATGGGGAGACCAGCCCAGACCTCAGGTAGATAGAAGGATGCAGTCTTTGCTGTGTTATGAAGCAAAATTATGGGGAAGCATTTGCTTTCTCCTTAGAAGGCAGCTACTAGATCCTCTTACCTCTAATCTTGGTTCCTTTCTTTGAAAACCCAAATATAACATCGAATTTCAAGTTCCAGAGAGCCCCTGAGAGTCTACACAGTTCAAAATATTTAGAGTAACATACAGCTGTACTTGTAAACTTACCAGAGCGTTCCTCTTGAGGGGAAAAGCTGCAGTCTGAACATTATGAGTACTGTGCATTCTCACAGCCTGGGGCTTGAAGCTTGTCCCCAGGGCTGCCCAGAAGCACCACTTGGCTTTGCTCCTGTTGCTACCTTCTCATATGTGCTTTGCTATCTATATTATGGCAGAATGGTGAAATCAGTGTCTGGTTCAAACTTGGCACTGCTGTTGACTAGTGATAGGAACTTGGATGAGTTATTATGCTCTGAACCTCAGTTTTCTGCCCTGTGAAATGGGTCTAACAAGGGGACTTGCCTTATGTGGCAACTAAATGAGATCATACAAAGCCCTTGGATCAGTGACTGGCAGTCTAAGGACTTGATAAATATTAGCTAAAATTATTACTACCACATTTTAAATATTCAGTGATTACACTCATATAGAACCTGACTTCCATGAGGAAGTCTGTGTTTTAGTCATCTTTGCAGCCTCAGCACACAGCACAGTGCCAGGAACAAGGTAGAAATTAAATACATAATTATGGATTTATATTAAGAAACAACAGTGAGCTCTAAGAAAGAGAGAGAAGACTCTACCATGGTAATTTAACATTAGCAGGCTCAACAGCTTCTGATCTGAGATGGGGATATGCATTTTTATTCCTAGACAGAGGGTGAAAAGCAGTTTTCCTTTTCCTTCTTTTCATTTTCCTTCCTCTCACCGTAGTGTAGTTTCCACCTGGAGTAAGAAATACGGCCCAAACCACTACTGGCAGCAAGAGCGTTGCCCGGGAGACAGCCACCTGCACAGCTGTCTCTGGGTGAAGGAGGGAGGCTGCGACCTGTGGCTGGGGTCTCAGGGGCGTTGGGAGGATCCATGTCTCTTCTGCACCCCCCTTACCCCTGTGCCCAGACCCTCTCCTGTGAAGACTGCAAGTTCTCTTGGTGCTTCTTTCTCTCAGCATCAGGCTTTTATTTCGCAGAGGTTATTTACCATTTATTCCATACTATAGTGGCTCTCCTATCTTCTGAGAACTGGTTCTCTTAGGGGATTAGAAACACTGTGTGAACACATTGGAAGGGCACTCAAGAGAGGATTTGGGAAAGTGCTGAGTAGGGATGCAAGGAAATCAGGGAGAAGCCCACTGTTTCAGAACTGTGCCTGGGACTCTGCTTCCTCCAGAAGGAAGAAGAGCTTGAAATACTTACTGTATAACCAACACAGAGAACTCTTGCTGTAAAGTACAACGAAGGTGGCTACTAGGCAGGCAGATCTGACACCTGCAAGTGTCCTTTGCTGGCCTGGAAGGCAGTGGCGGGACTTGGTGGAGAGTTGGGGCTTGGTAGCCCAGCTACACTGGCACTATTCCGCTGTAACACCAACTATCTGTGTCTCTGCTGGGGGGATTCTCTTGAGAGATTTCCTTGATATTGATGAGGATCTTAGAAATGACATGTGTGGAGGGTCACATTCTATAGCAGAAGACACGAAAATATCAGTTCCATCTGCTTCCTCCCTTTCACCTCTTTATGCAAGATGGTGGGTTTTGTTCCTCCAACTCTTTCACAAGTTTTCACTGTAACATTCTTCCCAGTTCTGGCAGTATGGCCTGTTGACTCATGCATTTTGAAATCTTTATAGCTCAAATAGCCCTGATATGAGAACCCAACCCTACTTTGAACCTTGCCACTGAGACATCTCCTTGTTTCCTGATAGGTGAGCCAGCTTGTCCACCAAGGAAAAATGCAGGCTTATGGGTGAGGTGTGCCTGACTGATGTAGTTTTCCTGTAGGGGCCGTCATCAGTGTGATCAGCTGAAAGACAGACTGCTTACTGATGTGAGCAGAAAGCTGATGAAATGAAATGAAAGTCAGTTGTGTCCAACTCTTTGTGACCCCAAGGACTCTACAGTCCACAGAATTCTCCATTTCGATCCCATTCTCCATGGAATTCTCCAGGCCATAATACTGGAGTGGGTAGCCTTTCCCTTCTCCAGGGGATCTTCCCAACCTAGAGATTGAACCCAGGTCTCTCAGATTGCAGGTAGATTCTTTACCAGCTGAGCCACAAGACAGACTGCTTACTTATGTGAGCAGAAAGCTGATGAAATCAGTGTGTTATTAAGCAATAGCCCCTCAAAAAGCACTGCCCTAGCAGCAGCAGCATCCTGTATCCACCATGGCACCCACTTCTTGTGCCTTGCCTTCCAGAGGGAGGAGAAGCTGAAGCTGGAGCTGGAGAAGATGTGGAAAAAAGTGGGAGGGAAGATGAGCCCTCAGAGGAAGACACACCTTGAAAGGAACTGATGAGCTAGGAGTCTGTATAGTTAGTGTGTCAGTCAAGAAGTCCTTTGCTGCTGCTGCTGCTGCTGCTAAGTCACTTCAGTTGTGTCCAACTCTGTGCAACCCCACAGACAGCAGCCCACCAGGCTCCCCCGTCCCTGGGATTCTCCAGACAAGAGCGCTGGAGTGGGGTGCCATTGCCTTCTCCAAAGAAGTCCTTTAGCTATGAGCAAATTTAGAGTGTCTCTACTCAACAGGGATTTATTTTTTTGTTAGACAATAAGAATCCTATAGTGGGCAGTCCTGGGAAGGTTTAGCAGTTTTGTGATGTTATCAGAGACCTGGGCTTCTTTATCTTTGCTCCACCATTATTTGAGCTGGTTTATCCCCCATGGTTTCATGGCAGCTGCCACAGCTACAGACAGGGGACCACTGCCTGGACAAGAACAAGGAAAGAGGAAGGGCAATGCCACCCACATCTGTCTTTTTTCATCAGCTCAGTTCAGTCACTCAGTCGTGTCTGACTCTGCGACCCCTTAGACTGCAGCATGCCAGGCCCCCCTGTCCATCACCAACTCTCAGAGTTTACCCAAACTCATGTCCATTGAGTCGGTGATGCCATCCAACCATCTCGTTCTCTGTTGTCTGCCGGGGTCCAGCCTCAGTGGATCCAGGGAATTTGAAGTGGGGATGGAGTCAGAGTCTGGGAAAGGACTATTTAATTAGAAATATAAAGAGATTAGGAAAGAATAGTGTAGTAGGAAAATTAGTGGAGGAAAGATGCTAAATAACTTGGTTTATGCAGAAAACTAATAAAACCTCGAGACAAGAGGTTTGCACCATCTATGTTAGGCCACCGGTGCCCACTTGAATAGTGGAGGGTGCCCCACCTTGGGCCCCCTCTCACGTGGATCTTAGAAGCCAGGGCAAGTAAGTAGACTTGGTGAGCCTTCGCGTTCCATATGGGAATTCAGCCGGAAAAGGGGAGAAGAGAACGACATGGGGGAGCCCAGCATCGGTGCAAGACTCACAACTTTATTTTCAAAATCAGCTTATATACCCCAAGTTGTACATAAAGAAATAATGGAATATGCAGAGTTATGCAGGGGCAGCAGTCCTGACCCTCATTGAGACCAGGCTTTCTTTTTGCATACCTTCCTGTATACAAAAGGTCTCAGGTGGTGTACATTATCTTCTGGCCAAGAGGCCTGTTAACATTTTTATGGCTCTCTTCCTAGATAAATGTCTATCAACCAGAAAAACTCTTTTTCCTTCTGCATCACCCTCAACGTACTAAATAAAGTTACATTCCTGTAGAACAAAGGTGCAGTGGGTTATAACAAAGAAAATACTTAACTCAAAGATCTAATGTTGCTAATACCAGGTCTACTACCTGTTTTTTCTGTATACCAACTATATCTACAAAAAAGGATATGAAAATTTGGCAGCAAATTTTGGCTCAACAAATGAAACCTTTAATCCGTCCTATTCTAATGACTTTGGCTCCTCGGAAGCCCCTACATTCCTAGGAAGTTTTAAGCTTCCTGTGCCTCTCTCGGTCGGGAGGCTGCAAACAATCACATGCGCAGCTGTAAGAGTCCGGCAGGCAGGCTAGAAAGCCATCAGAGGAGTTTTTGGATTGAAACACTCTGATTATGCGCAGGAGATTTATTATCTAAAAGCTCTAAATTAACTTTTTCCTGAAAAAGGTGGTGGGGGGACAGCCCCCTGTTAATGTCAGAAGAGTAGGTAGAAAGCATAACACAGTAAAGCAGGCAGACTCTGGTTTTGGGGGGTGGATGCTCAGGAAATTCCAGGGGGAACACCTGAAGCCTGATCATGCCCTTGCGTTTTGTCCGGCTTCCTTCCTCATGACCTTTGCCAAGGGCGAGACTCCTCACGCTGGCTCCCGGCAGTTGTCCCCTTCTCATCAGGAGAACAAAAGCTTGACTAGAAACATCCCCCCACCCACACCCTGACCTAGCAGACTCCACCTTTTGGTTCAATACCAGAATTGAGTCACTTGGCCATGATCTTTCCTGCAAAGGAGTCTGGGAAAGAGATCATTTGTCCTTCCAAGGGATAGAGGTTGACGATGGCTGCGGGGGCAGCTAACCCGAGTCCACTGCAACTCTGAAGGGGAGGGAAGTTCCAAATTCTGAAACCTCTGTGTTCTTATTAACTGCTTTTTTGTTGGACACGAGATCAACTCAGTCAAGGTTTAATGAGCCATAGTACAAGATCTTTTTTCCCCATCATTTCATCCTAATTGGTTTTGGGTTATTTATCTCCAGTGTTTCTGCAGTAAGAGTGTACTTGCTCCATATAAAGAAATGGAAAATAAATCTCTTCTCCCCAGTTTTTCTTTCTTTTTTTGGTTTTACCTGTCCAGTTCTCCAAACCATTAACTTCCCGTATCATAATAATCTATCCCACCCCTGACTCCCACCACAGGAGGAGAGTGGAAGGACCACCTAGGAGGGGCACTGGCATTGGGTGTCGTGCTAGATACCTCATTCCAGGGGTGCCCACTGTGGTGGGTTTATAGCTGGCGGTCCCTTCCTGCATGCTGCTCTGCCTCGCGATTTCCTTCAGTGATCCTCGTTGGTGGGAGACAAAGGATGGCAGGAACTACCGCTGAATGTGCCCTCTTGTAGACCCCCCATGCTGCAGATTTCCTGCCAGCCTGTCTCAGCCACTTGTGCTCCTTCTAGTGAGTAGTGGGGCAGTGGCTTAGAGCGGCTAAGAGTGGTCTGGAATTGTAGGTTAGAATCCTGCTTCCTGTACTGTGAGCAAATGGCTTAGCCTTTCTGCATCTCAGTCTCATTGCCGGTGAAACAGAGCTAGTGATGACGAATGTAGGATTGTTAATGTGGTTAAATGTGCTTAAGACAGAGCTCAGCATACGCTAGTGTAGTGAATGTGAGCTTTTCGCTGTGTGCCAGGCAAGCAATGTACTAAACAGGCGCACGTATTTTTTTTCCCCTTATGGATTCAATTGTCTTTGAGGTGCCTGAACTCTAGCATGCTGGGTAACCTGCCATGGATTTCCTTATAAGCTAACAAGAGTGGAATGGAGGGGTTTTAAGAAGCTGGTGTCAACCAGGTAGAATTGAATGGCAGAGTGGCATCGTGGGACGACGATCACCAGTTTTCCTTCAGCTAGAACCCAGTGTGTGTGCCATGTCAGCCGCTCATGGGTTCTACTCCAGTCAAGTGACTAACCCTCTGTGAGCCTGATTGAAAACACAGCAGTGTTAATTTTTCCCCCCAGGGTGATTGCTTGAATCTCCTTGAATGAGAAAAGCAATCCTAGGCTGCTGACAAACCATCTTGACGTAGTGGAGCCTCAACAAATAATAGAACCCTTCCTGCCTATTTTGATTTGATTTCACTTTTTTGGGGGGCCATGTTAGAATCTTAGATTTCATATATCACTCCCAGAACCATAAGAAAATCATCAAGAGGCCCATATACATTCATAGTACACGGTGTTGCTAATTTTCTATTTTTCGTTCATCTTTTAACAGACAACTGGATATGGCCAAGAGGAAAAGTTTAGTGGGCCTCTAAAGCCCATGGAATTTTCAATTTTTGAAGGCCAAGAACCGAGTCAACTCATATTCCAGGTAAGGGCTCCTCTTAGTCCCTGTCATCTTGATTTTGCAGGCTCTCTCCATGGACTTATACTCCTTTATCTACTGGTCACCCAGAAATAAAATAGAGGCCTAGGAGATCTCATTATGGAGAATGATTTCAGGAGCCAAGAGATGAGCAGCCTCAGTAATACCAAGCGTCCGCATTCGGACTTCCCCAGTGGTGTCTGGGTAGCTCTCGTCCCTGAGGCAGGGACCTTAGGGCCTGGCTCTGCCTCTCCCTGGGGGTGGGTGGGGAACCAGTCTCGGAAGGGGGTGGTTATCTGAGTCTTGGTCTATTCTGTCTTGACTGCTTGCAGTATTTGAAGATGCCGATTCTCTGGTTTAGCGCTGGAATAGCCTGCCTTCCTGGAGAAGGAAATGGCAACCCACTCCAGTATTCTTGCCTGAAGAATCCCGTGGACGGAGGAGCTTGGTGGGCTACAGTCTATGGGGTTGCAAAGAGTCCGACATGACTAAGCAACTAACACACACACACACACACACACACACACACACGCGCGCAGAGCCTGCCTTCCCCACTGCCTCCTCTGAGCCGTCTCTAGGCCGACCCAGGCATTGACCGAGACACACTGGAAGGCAGTCAGCTTGTTCACTTAGTTCGCTGAGAGAAGTCTCAGGTTGAGGGTGCACGGCAGGGGCTTGAGGGGCGAGAGACTTCAGCTTTCGGGGCACTGAAATAATCCTGGGAACATAATGGAGAGAGGGGGAAAAACATCCTACAGCATTGGTCAGAAGCCCTGGGGAAGCCTGCCTGGGCCTGGAGTGGCTGAAGAGGCTTTGATGGGCCTTAGAGGGTGCCCGTGACCTCCTGCCCCGTGCACTGGGGGAGCAACAGGGGTTGCCAAACTACTGTCTGAGGTGGGTATGCCTTCTCTTAAGTGCCAAACATCTC
Organism: Procapra przewalskii; assembly: GCA_006410515.1. NCBI lineage: Eukaryota > Metazoa > Chordata > Mammalia > Artiodactyla > Bovidae > Procapra > Procapra przewalskii. The sequence goes on from SJYF01000299.1 coordinate 7,101,404, forward strand.
TTTGGTTGGACAGTTTCTATCCCCAGAGGAGGGGCCGAAAACTGCCTCCCAGCTTCTCTCATTTGGTACCAGATCATACCAAGTGGCCCTATTATATGAGCTGGTGGGGGTGCACAGGTATCTCTGTGCCCCTGCCGTGGGGTGTTGCAGAGGCTTTGACCTCTCCAGTCAGAGGAATCAGGCCCTGAGGAAGGGACAAATGCTTTGAGAGCTTAGACAGAAGAGCATTCTAAGGCACAGCTGGGACACCTGCCCTGTGCTGGAAGAGGGCAGGGCCTGCCTGGGGTTCTGGCAGAAGGCCAGTGAGACTGGGAAGCCACGAGCCTGGAGAAGGAGGTAGGAGCGGAGGCCACAGAGACAGGAAGGATCCTGACTTCTAAGGTTCTTAGA
>SJYF01000299.1:7107575-7129168 GCA_006410515.1 Procapra przewalskii
CATTCTTTGGCATTGCCTTTCTTTGGGATTGGAATGAAAAGTGACCTTTTCCAGTCCTGTGGCCACTGCTGAGTTTTCCAAATTTGCTGGCATATTGAGTGCAGCACTTTCACACCATCATCTTTCAGGATTTGAAAGAGCTCCACTGGAATTCCATCACCTCCTGTAGCTTTGTTCGTAGTGATGCTTTCTAATGGCCACTTGACTTCACATTCCAGGATGTCTGGCTCTAGATTAGTGATCACACGATCATGATTATCTGGGTTGTTCAGATCTTTTTTGTACAGTTCTTCCATGTATTCTTGCCACCTCTTCTTAATATCTTCTGCTTCTGTTAGGTCCACACCATTTCTCTCCTTTTTCGAGCCCATCTTTGCATGAAATGTTCCCTTGGTATCTCTAATTTTCTTGAAGAGATCTCTAGTCTTTCCCATTCTGTTGTTTTCCTCTATTTCTTTGCATTGTTCGCTGAAGAAGGCTTTCTTATCTCTTCTTGCTATTCTCTGGAACTCTGCATTCAGATGCTTATATCTTTCCTTTTCTCTTTTGCTTTTTGCCTCTCTTCTTTTCACAGCTATTTGTAAGGCCTCCCTAGTGGGAAATAATTTAGACCTTGTGAATCACTTTGCTGCACCCCTATAATTTATGTAATATCGTGTGCTGTGCTCTGCTGTGGTTAGTTGCTCAGTCTTGTCCAGCTCTCTGTGACCCCATGGACTAGACCTCCCAGCTTCTCTGTCCACGGGGATTCTCCAGGCAAGAATACTAGAGTGGGTTGCCATACCCTCCTCCAGGGGATCTTCCTAACCTAGGGATCGAACCCAGGTCTCCTGCATTGCAGGTGAATTTTTTACCATCTGAGCCACCAGGGAAGCCCATGTAATATTGTGCTTCAATTTAAATCGAAAAGTATGTTACATGGCAAAAAATAAAATAAAATCTGACATTTCAGAAAAAAAAAAGCATTTCTTTCTCTCTCCATCTTTGGATGTGGAGATGATGTGGGAAACTCAGCCTTGGTAAAATGTTTTTTTGAGCTCTCTATTCCAGGGATAGCATGGAGTTGTCCCAGTCCCCTCATCTGTACCACTTGAAGAACTTCTTGAAGTCAGTGAGGCACAGAACAAGCCTATTGCCCCACGAGGTTGACCCTTGCATTATTAACATATCCTCCAAAAAAGAAAGAAAGAAACAAAAGGGAGGAAGGAAGGAACTACACATCTACAGACTTCTTTCACTGAAGATTTGCAACTATCCCCAGCTCTGTACTCTCAGGGCCTTCCAGATGAAAGAATTGTATGATCCATTTCTGGGATAGGTCATTTTTTGCCTTTTCTCTTTGTAATGTTTGAGATGTAACTCACATATCTTAAGATTTGCCCTTTTAAAATGGCCAATTCTTTGGTTTTAAATATATCATAAAAATATGCAACTATCGCCACTGTCTGATCCCAGAACACTTTCACCAGCCTCAAAGAAACCCTGTACGCACTGGCAGCCACTCTTTCCTCTCCTCCCAACACCTGGCAAACACTGATTTGTTTTCAGTCTCTATAGATTTGCCTTTACAGACACCTCATAAAAACGAAGTCATATAACACGTGGCCTTTTGTGTATAGTTTCTTTTACTTAGCAGAATATTTTTAAGGTTCATCCATATTGTAGCAGCTATTAGTACCCCACTCCTTTTTCATAGCCAAATAATATTCCATTGTGTGAATATGCTACCTTTTGAATATCCATTTATCATTTGATGGACATTTATGGCTACTACAAAGTAATGGTATTATGGACATTCATGTACAATTTTTTGTGAGGACATATGTTTTCCATTCTCTTGGATATATACCTAAGAGTCAAATTTCCGAGTCATGATGAATTTAATATTTAGCCTTTTGAATACCTGTAAAATTGGTCTGCAAAACAACTGAACTATGTTACATTCCCACCAGCATTGTATAAGTGTTCTGATATCTCCACATCCTTGGCAACGCTTATTACCATTTTTTTAAAAAAAATTTTAATTAAAGCTATCCTAGTGGAGTAGAGTGGTTTCTTTGTGGTTTGGGTTTCCCTAATGATTAATGTTAATATCTTTTAATGTACTTATGTATTATTTGTATCTGTTCTTTGGAGAAATGTCTCTTCAAATCCTTTGCCTATTTTAAAATTGGATTATGTCTTTTTATTGTAAGAGCTGTTTATATATTCTGCATAAAGTTGCTTATCGTACACATAATTTTCAAATACTTTCTCACATTCTGTAGATTATCTTTTCAGTTTCTTGGTAATGTCATTTGAAGCACAAAAGCTTTTAATTTTGAAGTTCAATTTATTTATTTTATTTTCTGTTTGTGCTGTTGATATAATATCGAAAAAACTATTGCCTCATCAAGAGTCGTAAGGTGTTACGCCTGTGTTTTCTTCTTAAAGTTTTATAGTTTTAACTCTAACATTTAGGCCTTTGATCTATTTTTAGTTGTTCTGTGCATGGTACAAGGTAGGGATCTAACTTCATTTTCTTTTGCATGTGAGTATCCAGTTGTTCAAGCATCATTTGCTGAAAACACTATTTTTTCCCCCTTGAATTAGCTTAACACCTTTGTTGGAAATTAATTTGACAATAACTACAGAAGTTTACTTCTCTACCCCTGATTTTGATTCCACTGACCTATATGTCTATCCTTAAGCCAGAGCCGTAAGCTTACTGGCCCATGAGGTTGATCCTTAGGTTATTAACACAGCCTCCAAAAAAGAAAGAAAGAAATTCTTATACCGTTCTATAATATTGTAGCTTTGTAGTAAAGTTTGAGATTAGGCAGTGTTAGGTCCCCCAACTTGATTCTTCTTTTTCAAGATTGTTTTGGTTATTTTGGGTCTTTTACATTTAAACCTAAATTTTAGTATCATCCTGTTAATTCTATAAACAAGACAAAGATAATTTTGATAGGGATTGTGTTGAATCAGTATCTCAACTTTGGGAATATTACTATCTTAAAAATCTTGTTTTTCAACTTTTAAGGATGGGGTGTTTTCCATTTACTTAGATCTTTAATTTCTTTCAATAATGTTTTATAGTTTTCAGATTACAAATTCAGATTTTCTTGTTTCTCAGGTTAAATTTATTTTGAAGTATGTTATTCTTTTTAATCTTATTGTATATGGAGTTGTTTTCATAACATCACTTTCAGATTTATTTTTGCTAGTGTATAGAAATAGTATTGATTTTTGTATATTGATCTTTTGTCCTGCAGCCTCATTGTACTTGTTTATTTGCTATAAAATTCTTTGTAGATTCCTTAAGATTTTCCATATAAAAGATCATGTCTTCTGTGAATAGAGGTACTTTTACTTTCCAATCTGGATGACTTTTATTTCTCTTCTTGCCTAAGATCTCAAGTACAGTATTAGACAGGAAGTCCCCAACGTGCGAATGAGTTCTGTTCCGAAAGTGCATTCTTAAAGTCCAATTTGTTCATAAGTCCAGCAGAGTTAGACTGGTTACCCAACAATTGGCTATTGAGTACCATATTATAATTGGTTTATAATACTTCTCACACGAATAATATGCAAAAAACAAACATAAAAAATGAAAACATTTTTAACCTTACAGAATAGTACCGGAAAAGTGCAGGACAGCACCTGGCAGACAGGGGCTGGTGCGGAGTGAGCAGGCGAGAAGAGTTACTGGCCTGAAGAGGGAGAGGAGGTGGCAGGCGACAGGGCCGAGGGAGTGTCAGCAATGGAGACAGAGGGAGAGCTGAAGTTTCACTCCCGCCTGACGCTGATAGCACAGGTTCTGGCTCCTTGCTGGATTCAACTCTACCCTTTTGATAAAATGATTCAGTGATGTCTGGGTAGGGCCTCTTTTTTTCCTCATCGTAGATGATATCTTGGGCTTGAAATTAAGACATCATACTACTACACGCTATACAGTGCATGCATGCGCAGTCATATCTGACTCGTTGCGGCCGCGTGGACTGTAGCCCACCAGGCTCTTCTGTCCATGGGATTCTCCAGGCAAGAATACTGGAGTGGGTTGCTATTTCCTCCTCCAGGGGATCTTCCCAGCCCAGGGCTTGAACTCGCATCTCCTAAGTCTTCTACATTGGAAGGCAGATTCTTTTCACCACCGAGCCCCCTGAGAAGCCCATTCTCTACAGAACTGTAAAGTCCACAAAACACAACCACGTGTTTTGCACGCACGCACGTGACAACACGCGCCAGATAAGTGAACTAACTTAAGACATGGAAATGCATATTCGAATCTTTGCGAGCTCACAACTTGAAGGGGACTCACTATACAGAAGTGACAAGACTGGGCTTCATTTTCTTGTTCCTGATCATATGGGGAAAGCTTTCAGTCTTTCACCACTAAGTATAATATTAATATTAACTGTGGGTTTTTCTTATATATCCTTTATCAGGTTGAGGAATTTACCTTCTATTCCTGAATTGTTGCATATTTTTCATCATGAAAGGATATTGGATTTTGTGCAATGATTTTCTGCCTCTCTGCCTCGTCTGGTTTTGTCCTTAATTCTATTAATATGGAGCATTAAATTAATTGATTTTTGTATGTTGAACCAGCCTTGTATTCTGGGATAAATGCCACTTGGTCATGATATATAATTTTTTATAGTTGCTAGATTCAGTTTGCTAGTATTTTGTTGAAAATTTTTGCATCTGTATTTATAAGAGATATTGCTCTGAAGTTTTATTGAATTTTTTCTGGTTTACATATAAGGATAATATTGGCCTCATAGAATAAGTTAGGAAGTGTTCCATACTCTCTTTTTGGGAGGAAGTATTTGTGAAACTTTGGTGTTAATCCTCTCATTGTTAGGCAGAATTCACCAGTGAAGTTATCTAGACCTGGACTTTCCTTTGTGGGAATTTTAAAAATTATTAGCTCAATCTCTTCACTTGCTATAGTTCTTTTGTTCTTTTGTCAATTTTGGTTTAGTTCAGTTCAGTTCAGTTGCTCAGTTGTGTCCGACTCTTGTGACCCCATGGACTGCATCACCCCAGGCCTCCCTGTCCATCACCAGCTCCTGGAATTTACTCAAACTCATGTCGATTGAGTCTATGATGCCATCCAACATCTTATCCTCTGTCACCCCCTTCTCCTCCCACCTTCAATCTTTCTCAGCATCAAGGCCTTTTCAAATGAGTCAGTTTTTCTCATTTAGTGGCCGAAGTATTGGAGTTTCAGCTTCAGCATCAGTCCTTCCAATGAATACCTAGGACTGATCTCCTTTAGGATGGACTGGTTGGATCTCCTTGCAGTCCAAGGGACTCTCAAGAGTCTTCTCCAACACCACAGTTCAAAAGCATCAATTCTTCAACCCTCAGCTTTCTTCACAGTCCAACTCTCACATCTATACATGACTACTGGAAAAAACATAGCTTTGACCAGATGGGCCTTTGTTGGCAAAGTAATGTCTCTGCTGTTTAGGTTGGTCATAGCTTTTCTTCCAAGCAGCAAGTGTCTTTAATTTTATGGCTGCAGTCACCATCTGCAGTGATTTTGGAGGCCCCCCCCCAATAAAGTCTGTCACTGTTTCCACTGTTTCTTCATCTATTTGCCATGAAGTGATGGGATCAGATGCCATGATCTTCGTTTTCTGAATGCTGAGCTTTAAGCCAGCTTTTTCACTCTCCTCTTTCACTTTCATCAAGAGGCTCTTTAGTCCTTCACTTTCTGCCTTAAGGGTGGTATCATCTGCATATCTGAGGTCATTGATCTTTCTCCCGGCAATCTTGATTCCAGCTTGTGCTTCATCCGGTCCAGCGTTTCTCATGATGTACTCTGCGTGTAAGTTAAATAAGCAAGGTGACAACATACAGCCTTGACGGACTCCTTTCCCAATTTGGAGCCAGTCTGTTGTTCCGTGTCCAATTCTAACTGTTGCTTCCTGAGCTGCATACAGATTTCTCAAGAGACAGGTCAGGTGGTCTGGTAGTCCCATCTCTTGAAGACTTTTCCACAGTTTGTGGTAACCCACACAGTCAAAGGCTTTGGCATAGTCAATTTTGGTAGTTTTTGTCTAAGAAGTTATCCATTTCACCTAGGCTGTCTGGCTTGTGAGAAAGCAATTGCTCATAGCATCCTGTTTAGATTTTTCAATCTCTGTAAGTTTGGTAGTGATGTTCCCTTTTTCTTTTTTTTTGGTTGTGCCGTGTGTGGCCTGCAGGGTCTTAGTTCCCCGACAAGAGACTGCACTGGTTGAGATAAGTCCAGTTGAAGATTTGTTCATTGTATTGATTTTTTTTTTTTTAACAAAATCTGCTTTTGATTTTGTTGATTTTCTCCTTTGCTTTTGTGTTCTCCATTTCATTACTTTCCACTTTATATTTCCTGCTGCTTGCTTGGGCTTAGTTCAGTTCAGTTTAGTTCAGCTGCTCAGTCGTGTCTGACTCTGCAACCCCATGGGTCACAGCACGCCAAGCCTCCCTGTCCATCACCAACTCCCGGAGTTCACTTTAGTCATCGTTTATTTAGTTTCTTTTTTAAAATAATTTTTTTATTAATTTATGGCTGTTCTGGGTCTTCATTGCTGCATGCGGGCTTTCTCCAGCTGTGGTGAGCAGGGACTGACTCTTTATTGCTGTGAGTGGGCTTGTCATTGCAGTGACTTCTTTTTTGTGGAGCACATGCCACTTATTGTTTAAAAAATATTTCCTTCAGATAAATTCTGTTTAGCAATGTTTGCTATTAGAGGCTATAAACATTTTATGCCTCAAATTATTTCCAAAAGGATTATGCTAAGTTATATTTTCATTAATAATATATGTGCCTCTTTCCATTCTTTACAAGAGCTTTTACAACATTGGCTATTATTGATTTTTAATAATCAATAATATAGAAATTATTGAATATAGAATATAGAAAAATATATTAAAATTGTTAATGAGGTTGAATGACTTTTCTGTCTGCTTTATTTTACGTGAATTTTCTTTTCTGTGTTCTTAAAAGTACTATAGCTATCCCATGAGTGATCATTGACATTTTCTTCATTTCTGAAAAAGTGAGATTTTCATACAGAATATTATCAAATAAAGCCACTTTAAAGTTGTTTCCCCTAACATTAAAATATCTCTTAATCTTTGTCACAGTTTTTAGAAGTACTAAATGCCGTCTTTTTCATCCTAGCAATGAAACTACAGTTCTTAATGTTTCTTAGAAGCTAGTAGTAACATAGCTCTCAGATATTTCCAGAAAAAATCTCACCTAACTCTAGCTATAATGTAAAGTATCAATTGATTTTTGTAAATGTATTAAATTATGTCACTTATTGTTTCTTGAGAGACATGTAGTTTGAATGTTAGTTAATATTAAAGCAGACTTTTAGAATGTATTCCTTTAAAAGCTTAGAAATTCTTTTTGTGATCGTGCAAATAAAAATGTTACCTGAAATTGGTGACTTACAACAAATTCTACAACACTGCTTTTTCTAACGACTTAATCTAATTTTTTCTTTTTCCCAGTTTAAGGCCAATCCTCCTGCTGTGACTTTCAAACTAACGGGGGAGACAGATGGCATATTTCAGATACAGCCTGATGGACTTCTATATCACAACAAAAGCCTGGACAGGGAAACAAGAGCTGTTCACAGACTCCAGGTGAATCGGCACCAGGCCATGGACACCAGCTCCAATCTCTGAGCGCCAGAGATGCCACTGGCACACTCCTCCCCACCACAGAATCTCGTTTCCACTCTCCTGACCCTAATGATGTGTTTGCCAATCTTGTTTGTCCACTTTTTTTTTTTTTAAAACCAACTATAGAGTGATTTGGTAAAGGTATCCTAATTTTTAGGCTTTTTGACCAGGTAACCCAAGTTATATTGGCAAGGCTCTCAGATGGATCACTCATCCAAGTAAGGCCCTACTTAGGCACCTGGATCAAAACCACTCAACACTTCTTTGATATTTCACTGCTGTCTCACTCTGGCTGTTGGATGGGCTCTGGCTCCGCAAAGAAGGCAGCATCGGTGCTAAATGGCGCACCTTTGGGCCTTGCAAGAAGCAGAAGTAACGGATGACCAAAGCATAGTCAGACTAAAGAGACCTCCTCCCTCTCTTTCTCCCTTAGGTTTCATAGTTTATATCTGAATACACGGAAATGGTAGAGAGCTAATTGTTGGTAAAGAGCAGCCAAAAGCTTTCTGTTGGTAAATAGGCAAATTGACCACTAAAGTGCCTCTGTAACAGCTCGTGACATTTCCAAACCCTCAAGGGTCAAAGTGTTCTTATTTCACTGATTCCAGCTATTTCGAAAAGAGCATGTCCAGTGTCCAGCATATCCCACTGCTGGAAAACACAGTCATGATCAGCTTGGCTTAACTGATAGGGCCTCTGTTCTAGCAGCCCCCAGTTTGGGCTTTTATGGATGTCTTTATCCCCTGTAGTTATCAGACCATTGATTCTTTGGGCTCTAATTTCCTTCAAGTGACTTTTGGGTGTATGATATGAGGTTCAGACTCACTAAGAAGCCTTCCTTTTCCTGTCAACATCAGGTCTCAGCCCTGGATGCTCAGGGCAATACAGTGGAGGGCCCGGTCCCTGTCACCATCGAAGTGAAGGACATCAATGACAACCGACCTGTGTTTCTCCAGCAACATTATGAAGGCTCAGTAAGACAGAATTCGCGCCCAGGTAATAGGCAGGAGTCTGGGGATAACTGGCAGAATGGCAGATTTGTGTGGTTCACAGCTATAGCTATCGTTCATTAAATGCTTACTATCTTATTTAATTTTATTTATCTTATTTAAATTTCACAGCAATCCTCTGGGATTTGTTTTATTATCCCCATTGCTCTAGGGTACAATTTCTCACCCTTGGCACTACTGACATCTCTTGCTGTATAATTCCTTTTTGTGTTGTTGTTTTTCTTTTCTTTTCTTTTCTTTTTGGTCAGGAGCTGCTATTCTGTGCATTATAGGATGTTAGCAGCTTCCCTGACATCTTTCTAAACATCAGATGCCAGGAGCAACACTTCCCTTCCAAGCTTTGATAGCCGAGATGTCTTCAGACATTGTCAAATATCTCTTGGGGGCAAAATCAGCCCCAGTTAAGGACCACTATCTTAGGATGAGATTTTAGAATGCCTTACAGCCCTAGAGGGGCTTGCCTGGTGGCTCAGACGGCAAAGACTCTGCCTGCGAAGTGGGAGACCTGGGTTCAATCCCTGGGTGGGGAAGATCCCCTGAAGAAGAGAATGGCAACCCACTCCAGTATTCTTGCCTGGAGAATTCCGTGGGCAGAGGAGCCTGGTGGCTATAGTCCATGTTGTTGTCAAAAGTAGGATATGACTGAGCTAATACACACACACACAGCTCTAGAACACTCCGGAAGGGTAAGCTTACTTTCCCACACCCTCCCAGGAATCCACATTCTCATGGTCACTGCTGGCTCCCAGTTCTTTTTCTTCTCTTACTTCCAACTCCTAGCTAGGGCTCATCCTTTCACAATTCTCTTACCTTTCATCTCCAGGAAATCCTCTCATCAAAGCTTAGGTGTGTGTGGTTCAGTTCAGTTCAGTTCAGTCACTCAGTCATGTTTGACTCTTTGCGACCCCATGAATCGCAGCACGCCAGGCCTCCCTGTCCATCACCAACTCCCGGAGTTCACCCAAACTCATGTCCATTGAGTCGGTGATGCCATCCAGCCATCTCATCCTCTGTCGTCCCCTTCTCTTCCTGCCCCCAATCCCTCCCAGCATCAGAGTCTTTTCCAATGAGTCAGCTCTTCTCATGAGGTGGCCAGAGTATTGGAGTTTCAGCTTTAACATCATTCCTTCCAAAGAAATCCCAGGACTGATCTCCTTTAGAATGGATTGGTTGGATTTCCTTTAAGAGTCTTCTCCAACACCACAGTTCAAAAGCATCAATTCTTCAGTGCTCAGCCTTCTTCACAGTCCAACTCTCACATCCATACATGACCACTGGAAAAACCATAGCCTTGACTAGACGGACCTTAGTCGGCAAAGTAATGTCTCTGCTTTTGAATATGCTATCTAGGTTGGTCATAACTCTCCTCCAAGGAGCAAGCGTCTTTTAATTTCATGGCTGCAATCACGGTGTGTGTGGTAGGCTTTACTAAAGATTTAGAGAAATGAAGGAGCGTCTTGTCATAACAGTGCATAAAATAAACATGAATATTAGACTTTGAGTTCTCAGAAAGACTCTTGGCCATTTCCATCAACTCACTCTCAAGCTTCCTTCTGCGTCACTTAATGTTCTCTCTCATTTTTCAATGCCTACTTCCAATAACTCAGGAAGAGTATTCCTTTCACTTTATTATGTGGAGTAATTTCATGTGTCTCTGTCCCTGAAGTTGCATACCAAAGGTTCACTGCTGAACTGTGCTAAGTAATAATCTTGCAGGTCTTATTCTTCACCAATAAGATTTTCTAGTCCAGTGGTTCTCAAACTTCTTGGTCTTAGGGCCCTTGTATTCTCCTAAAAACTGTTACAGTCTCCAAGGAAATTTTTCAAGGATATATGGCTTATATCCAGTGGTATGCTGGCAAATTTTAATAGCTGTCTATCTGGGGGGCAGGAAAAAACCTCTGTTTTGTAGCATTTGTCAATTTCTGTGGTATAAGTACTCCCACCATAACCCATTTTAAACTACAAATGGTGTTAATAATTGACTCACAGAATTTCTGGAAATTCAACTCGGTTGTACAAGTTGGCTCCACTGTATCATTGGTTATATCTACCAATATTTATCATATTTGAAAATAAAACTGAGAAATTGAAAAGTTATTTAGTAATTGATCTAAAGTATTTATCATATTTTAATTAAAAGAACTGTATTTTCAAAGACAGAAGGAATTATTAAGAAAATGGCATTGTTTTAGTCTTTGCACATCCTTTAATGTTTGGATTAGTTGAGAACAATTGAATTCTTATGTCTGTTTTTTGCATTCATTTTGTGGCCATATACTATTTTGGTTGAAACATTTAAAGAAAAACTGTCCTTAGGCAGATATGTATTTGAAAAAAGGGTATTGTAACAGTGTTTTCAGATAACTGTGAATAGTCTTTGATACTAGACAAAACTCAGCAAGGGATGGTTTATTGTTGATTGCAATGTGGAATCTGAAACCATATCAATGTTTTTTGGGATACTCCTTTATGCTGAAATGCATCGATTTATCTTGTGATTTGGATGAGTCTTTTATACATGTATGACCTTAAAAACAGTCTCAAAGACCCCTAGAGGTTCCTGGACCATACTTTAAGAAACTTCATCCTAGGAAAAAGTAGCAGAATAAAGATTTATTCTACACTAATATGAATTATGGCACATTCCTCTACTCTATTTCTGCCCCTTGGAAGGCAAATGTGTCTATTGTTGATTTAATATCTTTTAATATCTTTTTTAATATCTAAATATCTTTTTTTTTCTGGGTACATTTTGTTAAACAGGAAAGCCCTTTATCTATGTCAATGCTACAGACTTGGATGATCCAGCCACACTCAATGGCCAACTTATTTATCAGATTCTCATGCAGCTTCCCAAGGTTAACAATGTCATGTACTTTCAGATCAACAACCAAACGGGAGGAATTTCACTTACTCCACAAGGTGAGTTAAGTGATGCCTCATGGGACTCTCTGAATCAATACAAACAACCCAGATCCATATCATCTTCAGATGCATTTCCTTTTCTCTTTTCTACTTCCCATAGGATCCCAGGAACTGGATCCTTTGAAGAATGCTCACTACAAGCTGGTGGTCTCGGTGGAAGACATGGGAGGCCTGACTGAGCATTCCTTCAGTGACAGCGTACATGTGGATATTACGGTGAAGGAGAACATTTGGAAACCGCCAGAACTGGTGGAGATTGAAGAAAACTCGACTAAACCTTACCCCATTAAAATCACTCAGGTAGTGCCCAAGGAATGCTAACAGCCCACCCAGTCAATACACTCACATTGTAGGGGCCCACCCTCCTGGTCTTCACTGATGTTTTTGCATAGTATCATTATAAACAAAATCTCTGGCCCCAAGTCTCTGGAGTTTGCCATCATGGGTGAACTCTGGACTGCACCAACTTAGATTCATGTGCACTAAGTCACTTCAGTCATGTCTGACTCTTTGTGACCCTGTGGACTGTAGCCCACCAGGCTCCTCTGTCCATGGGATTCTCCAGGCAAGGGTAGTCTAACAGGTCACCATTTCCTTCTGCGGGGTTATCTTCCCGACCCAGGGATCGAATCCAAGTTTCCTGCAGATTCTTTATCATCTGAGCTACTAGGGAAGCTCAACTTACATATATTTGAGTTTTAAAAGAGAACTTTACTCACCTTCATTTTCTAAGTAGATAGCGCTGTTTCCTTTTTCTTGTCTATAGTGTAGGATATGGCTGAGTTGTATATGGTACATGTGCATGATTTGAATTTGAGACTGCAAATTAGTTTTGAAAGGTTGCTTCTTATTCCGGTAGGGAAAATCTTGATGTGAAAGATGCGCCCCATTATAGGCTGAGGGGCAGAGATAGGACTGGCCAAGAGTAAGAGCTGAGGAGACAACTTTTACCTTTGGAGCCCACCCCCTTCCCAACCCCTCCCCTCTCCCTTCAGACCCTCCCCTGGTCCCACCTGTGTCTCACTCTGAGCCTTCTCTTCCTGCTTTAATTCCTGGAAATCCACTCCAGGGCCCACCCAGATCTGATCTTTTCTGGGAAATCAGGAGATTTCTTGAGGCAAAAAGCTGTGAGTCAGTGGAAGATCACTGGATTTGGAAGCAGATAAGCAAAACCACATTCTTGCTCTGTTACCTCAAGGACTGATCATAAACAAAGAAAGTGAAAGTGAAGTCACTCAGTCGTTTCTCTGTGACCTCACGGACTATAGCCTACCAGGCTCTCCATCCATGGGGTTTCTAGGCAAGGATACTGGAGTAGGTTTTCGTTTCCTTCTCCAGAGGATCTTCCCAACCCAGGGATTGAACCCAGGTCTCCCACATTGCAGGCAGACTCTTTACTGTCTGAGCCATCAGGGAAGCATAAAGTCATTTATTGTTTTTGAGAAGTTGAGGCAACTTCTCACCAATAAAATGGGGATAATGACAGCTCCTTGGGGTGTGACGGAAGTTAATTAGTATCTGTGAAAGTAGATAAAATGGGTTAACGTTATGAGGCAGTTCTAGTCTCTAGTACGCCTACTTTTTTTTTTTTCAAATGGTAACGCTGTTGGTAAGGGGTCCTGGAATGGCCCATCCCACTGTACCTACCATCTAACTTAAGATTTTTATTTATTGAAGTTTTTTAATGTGAAAAATGTTTCTCCTCCTTTTACAAATTTACTTATTTATTTAATTGGAGGATAATTGCTTTACAATGTTGTGTTTGTTTTCTGCCATACAACAATGAGAATCAGTCACAACTGTATATATAGCCCTTCCCTCTGAAACCCCCTCTCACCACTGCCCCCCTCCCCTCAATCCCAGCCCTCACAGAGCGCCAGGCTGGGCTCCCTGTGTTATATAGCAGCTTCCCATTTATTGAATGTTGAATTAATGAATTTCACCTTCAGAAGAAAAAAAAAGAAAGCAAGAAGTATTCTGCTTTACCAGATAAGAAAGTATATCAGGACTCATTTCCCCAAAAATTTCAGTTTGGTTCCTTTATGAAAGTCTTCCTATTTATTATTCAGGGTACCTTCATAAGGATTTATATATGCATATAAAAATGCATATACTTATTTTTTCATAGCACTGTCAAAGAAAAGAAAATATAAAGAGCCACAGCCAATACCCAGGCCTGGGAAAAGTACTCGTTGTATCTTCACACTGAGGAAGAAGAGTGGAGAGGGACAAGATGGAAGAACTTGGGCTGAATTTGTAGGGCGTAATGGGAGCTTGCTTACAGCCAAGAACATGATCTTTAGCCTGGAGCTTAAATAACTAGAAAAGAACAGTGGTGGCTCCTTGATACCCTTCCCAAGTTGTCTTTGAGAAAATAGTGTAGTGTAGAAATTTCTGCACTACACTCAGTGTAGGAACTAAGTGTAAACCCAAGTGTAGGACTTTAGGCAAGTCATTTAAACATTCTGTGTGCTAGTCTCCCCATTTATAAGATGGGGATAACAATAGTCTCTACCTCATGGGACTGTTTGCAGATTTAATGGGATACTTTAAAGTGTTTGGTATTATGTCTGGAGTGGGGCACAACCCTCAATAAGTGTTGTTATTAGTAATAGTGTTGTTATTAGTAATAAGTAGATTATCCTATAGGCTAGGCTCTGTCTGTAGCAAGTAGACAGGACTTACTATTGAGTTTATTGATTTTTTTTTTTGCCAAGTTATTTACAAAACAACACTGGGAACTGGCAAATATTCTTATCCCTAAAGTCTATGAGATTAAATATTTAAGGGAGAGATGTTCTTTATTTATGTATCACTTGTTTTAAATAACAGCATGGTGAATAATTGAAAGTGTCTCCTATCTTTACTGGGGAGTTTTGGGAGCCTGTCATTCATCACGGCTTGGTCCTCACATAATGCCAGATACTAAGTGCCTCTTGTTTCTTAAACTGGTGTTTCATGACAGGAAGTCTTCACAACCAGGCTTCCAAATGAACAACCTATAGACTCTTTAGAGGGTTCACAAAGAATTGCTTTAGGGAAGAGAAATACCGCTATGTGCTTATTTGGAGCAATACAACAGTGAAAAGGAAAAAAGGGGGAGGGATTATTTTAGGTTGAAAATGAAAAATGTAATTTAGCAGTTATAAGAAACCACAGACATCCAAACCAGGTCATCAGAAATTTCAAACGGAGAGCTAGAAAATTGTTTATTTCCTTTCCAGTTCTCTCCGTCTGGGCCTGTCTTCCCTCACATTTTCCTCTGGGCCCTGTAGGTGCAGTGGAATGATCCAGGTGCTCTATACTCCTTACTGGACACGGAGAACACACCACGATTTCCATTTTCCATCGACCAGGAAGGAGATATTTATGTGACTCAGCCCTTGGACCGAGAAGAAAAGGATGCAGTGAGTAAAGCTAAGAGGAGGCTCCCAGGTGACAAGATGAGACCCTGTGCCTATGGAGATCTGAGAGCAGAAAGGGTCTTACTGAACGCCCGCAGCACCACCACCAAACCCCCAGAGCTGTGTTCTGAACCTCGGTGACTTATTGCTCTCAGACGTGGAAAATAACCCCACAAATTTGACCCATTTTATATTTTCTCATTTCCCAGTTCTAAATGAACTGAAACTAAGGGGATAAATGAAATACTCTTGAAATAGTCGTTTTATCTGCCTTTTGAAGAGGATGATGATGGAGTCATGTTTTACCTCTGATCTTGTTGTAGTATGTTTTTTATGCGGTTGCAAAGGATGAACAGGGAAAACCGCTGTCACTCCCACTGAAAATTCAAGTGAAAGTGAAAGACATTAATGATAATCCACCTGCGTGTTCATCTCCAGTGACTGTACTTGAGGTCCAGGAGAATGAACAAATAGGTAAGAAAGTGTGTGTCCGTCTTCTTTAACTCTAATCCCTTTCTCCTCCCTGTTGGGTAAATGGTGGGCAGGTAAACCTGACGGGATGGGCTGTCCCTGCCCGACGCAGCATAGAGGTAGAACGCATTTGGTGGCTCACACAGGTACAGTATTTCAGGTCAGGGAATGTCTGAGAAGGGTTCTAAAATCGGAGTTTTCTAGCTGCCACTCCTACTCGTAGCACTGTTACTGCCGCTACAGTTACTGCTGCTCCTGTCGCTGCTGCTGACGCTGCGCCCCTGCAGCTGCCGCGAGCACCATAACCACTTTGAGCAGCATCCCGTACAAACGTGTGAGGTTATCTCATCTGCACAGTTTCACCACAGATGCCTATTTGCCTTCCAAAAAGTCAGTGACAGATGTAATCCCATCAAATTTGCTAAATAATGTAAACAAACATTCACACTCCATGTCAGATACCCTGCAATGACCCTCTCTAGGAAGCTGATAAAAGCTCATGGGGCTTAAAGATGACGTTCAGTTGCGGTCTGTCTTTGTCCTTCTGTTCCTGACCTGCTTCATTTCTTTGTACCATGCCAGGATAGCTTTAGTTTTGTGCAGGGACAGCTACTATCAGAACACTGGTTTCTGGGAGTTCTGTGACTTCACTTACTCCTTACTGCTGAGCTCATTGGTTGTGCAGAAGATCTTTGAAAACCTGTGTAGATGATACCTCAAGTATTTTTGTGTAGGGCCCAACATTTAGTGTATCAGTCCATCTATGATGCATAACAAACTGCCCCCAAATTTAGCAGCTTACAACAACAAACATTTATTATCTCACAGTTTCTCTGAGTTAGGGATCTGGACATTGAGAAAGAGAGAGAGTTTAAAACAAATGGTAAGGAAGATGAAAGTCAGTCTTTTCATAACCTAATCTCAGAAGTGACATCCCATAACTTTTGCCATATTCATTAGAAATGAGTCATTAGGCCCAGCTCACACTCAAAAGGAGGAAGTTACACCAAGGCATCACTCTCAGGGGTGGGGTGATTTCTGGGGGCCGTTGTAGTGGTGGCCTGCTTTAATAGGGAGAAGGATAGCACTTGTTTTCTGAGACTAGTGAGGATGTCCTTGCTGGTAAAACAAATTGTTCAAGGGTGCAGCCTCTCCAAAAGTGGTCATTTATTTTGTAACAATATTTCACAGTCTCGAGTTGTGGACTTAATGGACCAGGAATTCTTATAAATCCACACAGAATAAGTCTATTCTAATATATATAGCCTAGAAGGGCAGCCCCCCCAAAATGCCCCTGCCTTTTGGGGCCTTACTGTCTAGCTCACTAAAATACTAAATTATTCTCTAGTATATTTATATTCTCCTGTTTGGTGTCTTGTATCGGCCAGAACCTGTGAGACTCATGTCCCCAAGTCTCAGCAGTGCCAACTTTAGTTCTGAAATCCCACTTGCCACCAACACCTTTGTATTCACACCAGAACTTTATCCTCTCATAAAAGCCCCACCTCCCCAAAGTATTTCTCAGTGCCCCCAAGAGATAGTGTACGTACATCTGAATCAGTTTGGGCTGCCACTTATTCCTAGCCTTTGTCACTCGGAGACATGACACGTCTTTCACTCCTGGCTCATTCATAAAGTTCTCTGCTCCCGCTGAGTGGCGCCCCCTACTGGAGTTTCCCTGTCATTGATGCCAAACAGTCCTTGTGTCCCTGACAGCTGGAGGGTTCCCCCGCAGTGAGGGGAGACCAGTGTCCTCTGTGTTACGCTCACTTGCCACTTGCCGGGGGAAGGGTCCCAAGGAGGGCTGCTCAGACACCGAAGTGAAAGTGAAAGTCTCTCAGTAATGTCCGACTCTTTGCGACCCCATGGACTATACAGCCCATGGAATTCTCCAGGCCACAATCCTGGACTGGGTGGCATTTCCTTTCTCCAGGGATCTTTCCAACCCAGGGATCGAACCCAGGTCTCCCTCATTGCAGGCGGCTTCTTTACCAGCTGGTCCACAAGGGAAGCCCTCAGACACCAAACCACCACAGAATTTAGTGAGATGCACTTTCACTCCAGCACGCAGATGCTTTTCTTACAAGGGCAGATGCACGTTGCAAAGGTGACTTGATTGCTTGTGAGGATGCAGAAATGGCAGCTGCTACCATGCTAAACACACATCTGATGCCTCTCCTTCCCTGGCCAGGAGACACGTCTGCCAAGGCAAGCCCCTTAGAGGCATAACATAGGTACTTTCATTCCTCCCCTCAAGAAACCCTCCGAATCTCCCTGTGAATCAGTAGATGCAAAGGCAAGGGGATAAAATACAGGGCAAGGGGATAAAGCCAGACTCCACAAGGGGGATACATATTCAAGTTCTAGCCCTCACGTGGAATTCTGGCTGTGTGTAGAGAAACACACAATTCCCATTTCACGCAGCAAGATGACCCAGTATCTATCAGAGCTCATCCAGACAGACCTGGGTAGAGCACTGTGTTGTGGCCAGACTTCTAGAACTCCCTGGACTGAGACACTCCCAGAAATAAAACTTAGGTCCATAAACTGCAGTGAGGCAGAGAGGGCATCTGCCTGCTCTTGGCCCATGCTGTCTTTATCTTGGGGGTGGAGTCAGTCTCTGCTGTTGTTCCAGAAACTTGCTTAGAATTCAGCACAGTTGGCTTGTCCTTGTTTAGTCTTACCATTTGCCTTGTGCATTAGTGTCTGAGGGCGGCCATAACAAATGACCACCGACTCAGAGACTTGAAACAATAGAAATGTGTTAGCACACAGTTCTGGAGACTAGAAGCCTGTAATCAAGGTGCCCGCGAGGGGAGAATCCTGGCCCCTGGTGGCTCCTGGCATTCGTTGGCTGCTCGTGGTGGCCCTGCTGCATTCTCTGCTCTCTTCTTCACATTGCTTCCTCCTCCATGAGTGTCTCAGTCGTCTCTTCTGGATTTAGGGCCCACTCCACATCCATGATGGTTCAAGACCCTGACTTGGGTCCTCCCGAATTCAAATGGTGAAGTCCTAGCCCCTGGCACCTCAAAGAGGGACTATCATTTAGAGAGAGTGTCTTCAATGTCATTAGCGTGGGTCTTAACCCAATATGACTGGTGTCCTTCTGAGAAGAGAAAATCTGAATAGACACTGGATGGGGGAAGACCACGTGAAAACACGTGCAGCGGATGGCCATCTGTTAGCCAGAGATCTCTGAGAAATCAGTCCTCCTCACACCTTGCTCTCAGACCTCTAGTCTCCAGAAACTGAGAAAATAAATTGCTGTTGTTAAAGCCATCCATTGTGTAGTCACTTTTTTTTTAAAAAATTTTATGGCAAGCCCTAGCCAGCTAAAAATGGACTTCCCTGGTGGCTCAGACAGTAAAGAATCTGCCTGCAATGCAGGAGACCCAGGTTCTGTCCCTGGGTTGGGAAGATCCCCTGGAGAAGGGAACAGCAACCCACTCCAGTATTCTGGCCTGGAGAACTCCATGGACAATGAAGCCCTGCGGGTTACAGTCCATGGGGTCACAGAGAATGGAATGCTACCTAGCGACTAACACACACATATGCAGCCAGCTAAGACACCGCTCCACACGCTGTACAGCTGAAAAGGTTAAAGCACCAGCATCAGTCTAAGAACTTTATTCTCCTTCTCACAGTTACTTCCAGTGCCTTCTAGGAACCCGATTCTCCATGGAAGCCATTTTTTAATAGGCTAAAAAGAATAATGGACAGGTTTCTTTCTTTCTTTCCCTATAGGGAGCAGTATTGGAACTCTAGTTGCTCATGACATGGATGAAGAAAACACTGTCAACAGTTTTTTAGAATACAGAATTGTGGATCAAACTCCCAAAGTTCCTCAAGATGGACTCTTCCTGGTCCAAGAATACTCTGGAACACTCCAGTTAGTGCTGCAGTCACTGCATAAGCGGGACACTCCACAGTACAACCTGACCGTAGAGGTGTCTGACAACGGTTAGTATCACTTTCGCTGTAATGAGTGAAAACACTTGTTTTCTTTCTAGCCGTGATTGTTAGGCTGCTCTAATGCCTGGCTGTGTTACAGACGCTGCCGCTGAAAACGGTCTTGCTTCCCACGTAAAACAAGCCCAGAAGCCAACGCGGTAACGGCCAGAGTTGCAGCTCAGAAAATGTGATTATGTTTCTCTCCTGAGAAGCAGATGCCCAAGAGGGGATTAAATATATAAGGATTTTATTAGAGGAACTATCTATGAGAAAAAATGGAAAGGGATACAGAGAAGGATGGAAGAGCCATCAGACCTCAATACGAGCCTGACCCTGAGTGAGGGAGGGAAGGAAGGAAAGTGCTGGGGAAACTCGCGGTCAAAGGGAAGTTCAGCAAGGTCATCGGAGGTCCGAGGCTGGCTGTGGAAGGAGTCTGTGGTCTCCAAAAGCAGGCCTGCCTTAGCCTGCCTGCCTTGTTCAGGCACTGCTGGGGAAGCCAATGGGAAGCAAGGTCTTGGTGCACACAGAGCGATGGGTTCAGAGCCCGGCGGCACGTTGTCAGTTAAGATCCCTGTTGTTAGAACTTGTTGACAAGCCTCGTTGTCATGGCCACCGTGATCACAAACAAGAAAGTTAGTTGTATTTCTCAAGTCTCCCTTTCAGACTCAAAGGCTTCTGCTGTATGACAGTGAAGGAACTTTTGGAAAGCTTTGTCTTCTCCTATTAGCTTCTAATTGGCCATTTGACAATATCAGGAAACATTCATCCTTATACTTTATACAATTTCAAAGCACGTGGTTTTTAATCTTTGCTAAGTCATGAGACCCTTTGAGAATCTGATGGAAACTATGAATTCCTAAACAAATGCATACGTTCTCAGATAAATTTCACAGACACACAAACATACTCGACCTCAGAGACAGGCCTATTTTAGGGTCATTAATACTTTCAAGTTAAGAATCTTTCTTCGGGTTAACTGGTCTTGAGTCTTAAATAACCAAGGAGTTCAGCAATTATTATGCTAGGAAAGAGAGCCTCTGTAGGTGTGCTGTAGTGAAGAGCATCCTCTCACAATGTGCTTCATATCTTTCTCTTTATCCAGATGTTGAGATACTAAAGAGAACTGAGAGTACCTGGGGTTTACCAGGCCCCCAAAGCAGAAAGTTTGAGGGTAGTAATTTGGCAAATATAGAGGGCCTAACACAATGCTTAGCATTATGCTAAGAGGTACAATGAAAGTGGGTATAATAAATTATCCCTGTCTGTGATGAGCTGACAATTTCACACCATTAGCCAGCCATTCTTCCAGTGGTTACTGAGCATTTATCTTGATTGAGGTACCATTCAAGGTACTGGGAATGCACAAATAAATAAGACCCAGTGTCTGTCCTCAAGGAGCACTTTTTGGTAGAGGAGATGGACAAGGGAATAAATAAATTATAAGGTTTATGTACAAGGTAGCCCACGAAAGCAATGAGTGACTCAGTGGAGAGGGAGAGAGACCTGATAGAGCTTTCTGGAAGAGGTGTCCTTAATCCGACTTTCAATGGATAAATATGACAAGTTACAAAACAGTGTAAAGGCTTATACAGGAGAAGAAAGTCCATGGAGACCCAAACAAGTTTAATGCCATAAGAGCATAAAGTGGAAATCAGATGACAAACTGTCTATATACATGAACACATCTATAGACTATATGGACCAGATTTTGCAATATATTTTTATGTAAATATATGTGTGTGTGTGCTGATGGAATTAAACATTCAATAGTATACTACAGAAAATTAGTCAATAGGCTATAATTAGCATAGTTTTACATAAATTCAGAGAAGTGATTTTATTTACATAAAACCACGAGGCTCACTGCTGGTCCAAATGAGGCTTACGTGGAACAGGCAAGTGGTGAGTTCAGGCCTTGGGACCTCTCCAACCCTCCAGCCATTCTTGCTGTCTACAAATGTCCTGGGGGCTGGACCCAGCTTTAATTAGCATCCACTTATTTATAAGAAGGTTATTATTAGGTTACATGCCTGGCCTTGTGTCTGGTGTGCTGAGAACAAGCTCTGGAGCTCGGCAGCCTGAGTATGTTTGTCAGTATCCCCGGAAAAGAAAGCCCTCTTCAAAGAAGTAACCAAAAAGAGAGTAAAGAAGGGATTCTCTGTGA
>SJYF01000299.1:7133457-7144953 GCA_006410515.1 Procapra przewalskii
GTTTGACCACTTCCAATTTGCCTTGATTCATGGACCTGACATTCCAGGTTCCTATGCAATATTGCTCTTTACAGCATCAGACCTTGCTTCTATCACCAGTCACATCCACAACTGAGTATTGCTTTTGCCTTGGCTCCATCCCTTCATTCTTTTTTTGAGTTATTTCTCCACTGATCTCTAGTAGCATTTTGGGCACCTAATGACCTGGGGAGTTTCTCTTTTGGTATCCTATCATTTTGCCTTTTCATACTGTTCTTGGGGTTCTCAAGGCAAGAATACTGAAGTGGCTTGCCATTCCCTTCTCCAATAGTCATATACAGATGTGAGAGTATCCAAAGGCTGAGTGCCGAAGAATTGATGCCTTCGAACTGTGGTGCTGGAGAAGACTCCTAAGTGTCCCTCGACTGCAAGGAGATCCAACCAGTCCATCCTAAAGGAAATCAACCCTGAATATTCATTGGAAGGACTGGTGCTGAAGCTGAAGCTCCAATACGTTGGCCACCTTATGCAAAGAGTCGATTCATTGGAAAAGACCCTGATCCTGGGAGGGATTGAAGACAGGAGGAGAAGGGGATGACAGAGGATGAGATGGTTGGATGGCATCACCAGCCTGATGCAAACTCTGGGAGATGGTGAAGGATGGGGAGGCCTGTGGTGCTGCATGCAGTCCATGGGGTTGCAAAGAGTTGGACATGACTGAGCAACTGAATAACAACAACAAAGGCGAAGACAAAGCCAACCTCTGGTTTATGCCAAAAGAATGTGCTCAGGACACTTGCAAAAATGAGAAGAACTGGGCAGAAAGAGCTGGAGAAAGATCAGTTGACTATATCAAGAAGAATTCAAACTAATATTTTGTTAACGTGGGCTTTGAACTTGGCAGTAGTTTTATCATTGCTTCCCTTAAAATGAATGCCTCTATTTATTTATTTTGGAGGAGAGAGAAGCTGTTTTGACTAAGTTGTTATGTTTGAAATCAGTGATGAGGCAGCCCCGAGCCTTGTGATGATGTTCATAAATCAAAACAAGGATAAGCTGTGACAAGGAAAAGGAATTGATTTACGGGAGGGTTTGCAGAGGTAAAAGGTATGACAGTATAACTTGTGTAGCAGGCACTGAGGTTAAGTGAACATGAGATGAAGAGCCTGTCTCTTCTCTGTCTCCATTCTCTTGGGTATTTGATCTTTTCTGTGTGTTATAGTCTCCTCGCATTACATCTAGACAGCGCTTTTAGACTGAGGACAAGAGTTCTGCTTTAGGAATCTCAGAGCTTGGAAAGGCAAACGGGGCTCTAGAAAGTAGGGGTCCACTTCTTTCGCTGCCGTGGTCCACTCCTGGACCCTGCCTGTTATCAGCTTCATGATCATGATGCCAAGAGACGTGACCTGGGGGATTTTCAGTGGAGGAGTGAGAGATTAACAGCACCTGCTTTGGAGGTGGACAAGCATGGATTTGAACCCCAGTTCTGTGACCAACTAGCTGAGTGGTCTTGAGTGGGTTTCACCTCTCCAATCTTTTGCTTCTCTGTCAAATGGAGGTGATAACACAGCTATTCAGTAAGACATTTTGTCTTGATGCTTACCTTTTTGAGCACTTATGTGCTAGGCATTCAGAGGTTTTATATGTGTTATCTCTGTAAATCCAAACAGAAAACAAAAAATAGCTTCCATTTTTATTATGTCCAATGGACAGAGGATGAACCTGAGACTTTAAAAAATCAGGAAACATTTCAGTTCACCCAGGTAATAAGTAGCAAGCCTAGGATTCATACTGAGGCTATTTGACTCCAAAGTTCAGGCTCTTAACAACTATTCTCTGATTGATTAAGAATTAATTAAAATGATATATGTAAAGTGCCTGTCACATTGTAGGTACTCGATACATAGGAGCTATTTATCTGTCTCATTACTAATAACTATAGTGATAGTCGCAGTATTAAATATATTGGATGTGGGTGGGAGAATCTGTTTTAGAATCTGATCAGTCGCTCTCTGAGACACTGTTTCTTGGTATCATGGATATCAGTCTACAAGTGTGACTGATGTCAAAAGCAACTGCAACCTACTCATCAACGGGAAAAGCATGCTTGGTAAGTATTGATGTAATCTATGACTTGTGTCCATTCTGAAACCAGAGGCAAGTTTGCTCGTTGATAATTGTGCTTGATGACAATGGACATTCTCATTGTTTCCTTCCCCTATTTCCCTCTTAGTATGGAAACCTAACTTTCCCTGAAGACACAGCTGTGGGATCCGTCATCCTAACCATCCAGGCCACAGACGCTGATGAACCGCATACTGGGAGTTCTAAAATCCTGTATCGAATCACACAGGGAGACAGCGAGGGACGTTTGGAGATCGAAACAGATCCCCAAACCAATACTGGATACGTCAAGCTTAAGAAGGTAAATCACCCATTGAATGGAATTTGTCTTTTTCATAGATTAGTTTCCTTAGGACCATTCAAGGACCTATAAGCAGAGGTGATGAATTGGCGGTGACCTCTCAGGCACGTGATGGACTCCAGGAACCTCCTCAGTCATTCCTGTCCTCATGAAAGAGGCCAGGATTCTTGCTCTGAGTCCGTCACTAGCTGACCAAGTAACCTTTGCAGAGGGAGGTAGGATTTTCATAAAAATTATAGAATGAATCATTTTTAGTATGTCCCATGCAATAATTGGGACATGCTTTTATGAAAAAATTGTTTACTGTTTATCTGAAATTCCAATTTAACCAGGCATTCTTTATTTTTATTTAATAAATCTTGGGCAAGGTGGTGCTCAGGGCTTTATTTTTCCCTTTGCAAGTGTGGGATATTAGACTAGATGAATCCCATGAACCCTTTAGGATGTAGGCTATTGATTCTAGTGGACCAGCCATAGGATCCTCTTTTCAATAATGACTGGAGGCCAGTAGGTCTCCTTTAATAGGCAAGTTATAATAAACAAATTTATTCTCTACCTTCTTCCCTGCCTACTCCTTACATTCATCTTTTATGGTGTTGCTAAGTCCACTGGCTCTTGCTTTGTCTCTCCCTTTGTAAGGACTGGGTAGTCTGGAAGCCAAAATCTTGATTACCGTGATACTTGCTTCTTTATAGAGGGTCTTCCCATTCTTGGCTCAGTCTACTTCTGTCCCCTACTGTGTACACCTGAAGTTTGACCCTTTCCTCCCTGGCTGCCTCATTCATGTGTATAAACTGTGTATCAGATGACTCAACAGGAAGTGGCCCTCTGTGTCGTCCAATATCTTTAGAATGAAAAGAGATTAGAGTTACAGCAAGAGAGACTCTGCAGACATGGTTGAATGTGGAGAGTTTGTAGTACAGTGTGTGGGAGGCTGCATCAGAAAGCTCTGAAGGAAAGTTTTGACCCAGAATAAAGGTAGAAATTGAAAATGAAGACAAAAGAAAATAATCTTACAGAAAATAGATAGAAGCATGGGGGGAAAAGTGCTGGGGCGGAAGGAAACCCTGGAGCAGAGTCTCAGAATTCTGGTTCCTTTCTGACCACACAGCCCACCTCTGACAAAGGGCCTCCCTGGGTTTCAGCTGCAAGATTTGTGTGTGGGCCTACTTAAGCAGTAGTATTTTGTTTGAGTCTGACCTTTGCTGTTACATCTTCCCCCTCTATTCACGGCTGCCTACATGACACAAAGAACCCAGAAGGAAAGGCCAGGGCCCCGAGTTTGCCATGTGTGGTCCAGGCAGCAGGCCTGGGGCAGGAGGCGGGGCAGATAGCTTCCATCCTTCCCCAGGACCAGCACCCTCTAGGTGTCTAAGAGAAGATAAAGACCTGTCCATCTCAGTATGAATGTCGGTAACTTTTCACGGTGGCTTGTTGTGAACTAATGTAAGTTAATTTGACCATCTGTGGCTAGCCGGCATCTATAGGGAAAAGTTGGTAACCTTGATGATCAGCAGTAGGTGAAGGCTCTAATTTTCTTCCCACACCTTCCTTGACATGAGGGGGTGTGTTCCAATACAGCGGGCCTCTGGCCAAAATCTTGGTCACATCCTTATTCTGTTTGTGGTTATATGCCAAGTGTCCAGAATATTTGCACATAGTGGAGGTTCAATAAATCTTGGTTGCCTGAATACATAGTTGAATTCTGTCCCACATGCAATTAAGAATAAGCAGGTTTGAAAACCAGCATTCAACTTGTGCTTTAGGCTTTAGGTTTGTGCTGGCCCGGCTCTCTGTCCCTCGGGCACTGTAACCACCGTAGTCTAGTGACAGGATTCATCTGACTGTCCGCAGGAAAAGTGACGATAGAACAGAACTGGAGTCCTGGAACTCTGAAGAGGCTAAGCTGCTGGACTAGCCAGACGCGACAGTCTTCTTCAAGAATGTATTTTTCCACCAAATTGCCTGTCTTGAATACCACTGATATCACAAAAACGTCTTTGCAAGATCACTTTGGTAATTAACAGACCTTTTAGTGTAGCTCGAGACAGTGCTAGCTCAGAGCCTGTAGCAGCTGCCTCTGGGGTGTGGCTCTGCTTGGGATCTTTCAAATGCTAAGTCCCAGCCCGCCCAGAGGTGTGGATCCTTGACCTGGATACACTGATGTCAGCCAGCTGCCCCTAGGATGCGTGTCCTCACCGTGACAGGTGCATTCATGCAGTTTTCAGGTTTTCAAACTTAGCCTCTATTATGTGGTTTCCACTGGTGGCTCAGTGGTAAAGAATCTGCCTGCAATGCAGGAGATACAGGAGGCATGGGTTCGATTCCTGGGTCGGGAAGATCCCCTAGAGGAGGGTATGGCATCCCACTCCAGCACTCTTGCCTGGAGAACCCCATGGACAAGGGGAGCCTGGTGGGCTACACGTCCGCAGGGCACAAAGAGTCAGACACGACAGAAGCGACAGCTCGCACTCGTGTGGTTTCTCATGCAGAGCTTAGTTAGCCTTACTTCTAAGTCCCTCCTCTTTAAGCCTTCCATTGCTTCAGAACCATTGTATTGGTCATTTAAAAAAATTTAAATCCCAGTGTAAACTATCACGATCCTATCAGCACCTGTTCACCTGAATTAAATGTGCAAATGAAAGTGAAAGTTGCTCAGTCAAGTCTGACTCTTTGCGACCCCATGGACTATACAGTCCATGGAATTCTCCAGGCCAGAATACTGGAGTGGGTAGCCTTTCCCTTCTCCAGGGGGTCTTCCCAACCCAAGGATCGAACCCAGGTCTCCCCCATTGCAGGCAGATTCTTCACCAGCTGAGCCACAAGGGAAGCCCAAGAATACTGGAGTGGGTAGCTTATCCCTTCGCCAGGGGATTTTCCGGACCCAGGAATTGAACTGGGGTCTCCTGCATTGCAGGCGAATTCTTTACCAACTGAGCTATGCAGGAAGCCTTAAATGTGCAAATGGAAACCAGTAAAATTCACCGAGGAGCGCACGCTCCGCAACTGAAGCCCCTTTCGCTTCATGAAGCACTTCCGCACATACTCCTTTGCTTCTCACAGTGACCCTGAGGGAGGCAGAAACAGTCCCATCATCCAGCTGAGGTTCAGGCTCGCAAGTTACAGTCAGCCCCTCTGCTAGATGAAGGAGCTGGGAACTTGACCCCTGGCTTCTGACTCCTTTCAGGAAAGGACTGCTGTGGGGGCCTGGCATTACCATGTACTAGCTCTGTGACCTTGACACAAATGTTGTAATCTCAGACCTCAGTTTTCTGACCTGAAAACCTAAATTGGTAGAACCTTCTTGATGAAGATCCTGGAGGATTCAGTGCAAAAATACACACATAGCTCTTAAAACAGCCCCTAGCAGGTGGTAGCCAACTTCATAAATGTTCCGCATTATCTTAATTCTAATTAACTTGTGTGCGGGCAGAAGCTAGGACTCATCTGTGGACAGATGAGACATTTTCTCTTCTTGCCAAGGGAGCCAAACTTGCCCAATCCCAGAGTCAAATGGTGCTCGCTGGGGACAGCTGACTCGGTCTCTGGGGGAGGGCCTGGAAATCAGTCATTTTAGCAAGTGCCCTGCAAAGGCTTTCTCCTCTACTCTTGAGTGATCACTGCACTTCAGGGTGGATACCAGGTGTGTGGGCTTTCCACACACTTATCAATTCTCCAACGCCAGCCTGGTGTCCTACGGTGTAACTCAATTCTGACACTTATCTGTCAGGAGATAGCATCCGACCCCCCCAAGTTAAGGCTCAGTCCCACTCTCCCACCCCACTTCAGAAGCCACCAGCAAGTGCCAGGTTGCAGCCTGTTCTTCTGACTGACTGCTATGCATCAGAGGTTCATGACTCCCTCCTTAGGTTCCAGCACTTGCTAGAGCAGCTCACAGAGAGAATGGAAACCTATTTACCAGTGTATCACGTAATAAAGGATATGATGAAGGATCCAGCTGAGCAGCCAGATGAAGAGATACGTGGGGTGAGGCCTGGCAGGGCCCCCAAAGCAGGAGCTTTGTCTCATGCAGTTGAGCTGTGCGTCACTTCCCCAGCTCGTGGATGTGCTCACTAACCCAGAAGCTCTCTGAACGCCTTACTCTGGGGATGTTTACTGAGGCTTCATCATGTAGACATGGTTGATCATGAACTCAGTCTCCGGCCCCTCTCCCCTTCCTGGGAAGTGGGAGGGGCTGTGCTGAAAATCCCAAGCTTCTAACCATGGCTTGGTCTTGGTCTGGTAACCAGTCCCCGTCCTGGTTACCAGGAGCCACAAAGAGTCACCTCATTAGAACAAAAGGCACTCCTGTAACCCAGGAAACTGCAAGGGATTTAGGAGCTCAGTGTAAGGAACCAGCGGAAAAGACCAAGATATACTTTTCCTATTAATTCATATGCCCCAAGTGATGCTTGGGAATAAACACATTTTATTTATTTATGCTGTCCTCCCTGTCTTTACTGCCACCCTGAGCTCTGGCCTACTGTGTGATAGATCAACACATTCTTGAGACCAAGCAGGTATCAGGAGCCAGGAAGGCTATTTCTCTGAGCCCTGCCAGACTCATCAATAACTCTCCTGAAATTGAAAGTCAGAGGTTTGTTTTGGCTTTAATTTTTTTTTTGATACAAATTTTGTCACTTCTTCATTATGGCTGGCCCTTTTGAATTCTCAATACATGATGTATTTTTAAGCAGCTAGAGTATCATGTGGAAAACTAATGTGCATTTTTTTCTCATCACTGATTATTGATGAAAATGTTAAATGTCCCTGGTCTCAGCTCCTTTCCTTCAGCACTTTATCTCTGCTTCCAGGTTGACTCTAAATCATGAGGTTGACCTTTCAAGCAGTCGTGTATGGAAGAGGGACTGTGGCATAAGTGGGTGTTTTCTGCCTACCTGATGAGTAAGGTCATGAGGGTCTCTTGACTTGACTCTGCAGGCACAGCCCCGTGTCATGAAAGACAGGGCACGTGGTTTGACAAAGCTTGTTCTTGATTAAACTCTGCTGGTTATCACTTGCTAATTTTAGTATCTTCCATTTCTAATTATATTTCTGGAAAATGTGGTTCCGTGTGTTTTCCTGGTGTGAAAGCTAAGCAGACTGACTGATGGCAAGCTGTTACTTCCATTCAGCAAGGGTTGAAGGAACACTGACACCCTCTCCTAACGGGCCTCCCTGCCCAGGTCAGATCGGCTCCAATCCACCCCTCCCCTGGCGGCTCCCAGAGTTAACTTCCTCCAACTCCAATCCTACCTTGTCAGTCTTGCGCTCCCCGCCTCTCTCTGCTCATCAAGGATCGAGTCCCAGTTTCTGAGCTTGACGTGTGCCGTCTTCTCCATCACCTCTCTCTTCTCTCAGGTCACATGTTCTGTCCTGCTAACTCTGGCTGCTCCTCATCTGCAGGGACACCATTTCGTTTCTGTATCCCTCGCCTCTGGTGGCCTTGTGAAAGGATTGGAAAGCCAGGGAGGGGACTTAGGACCTGTTTGATGTAAGGATGGGGTGTGCATCCTCTGCCCGAGCCCACAGAGTGCTGTGCTGCTTGTCTGAGCCTGGTCTTGGCTGGACCCACAAGGAACAGATTGCTGCGTCCTTGGTCCACATGGTGGGCTTGCTCTGGGGGCTGCTGGCTTCCTGTTCCATCTACCAGGCTTTAAGTCTGACTGCCCTGCCCTCCTCCCCTGAGATGGTGGGTGGATCCTGGGAGTCAGATGTTCCAGCGTGCACACATCTCTTCCCAACTCCCCTGGGTGGGAAGCCCTATCCCAGCATGAGGTTGTGACCAAAAGGTCATCGTGGGGTCATACCTTGTAGGCACTGCATGTTCATTCCTATGAAAAACCTCTCTTTTTACATCTCAGCTGGATTACAAACTTTTATATCCTGCATTTTAACAAGAGCTGATTGATTCTCAGATGACCTTGAGTCTTTACACATAATCTTTCTCTTTCATATGAGGAAATTTTCTATCTTACTTCCTTTTGAACTAGCAATTGGGTTGTGATGTTGCGTGTGTTTGTGTGTTCATGGAGGAGAGGGTTTCTAGAGAGTGAAGATTTTCTCCAGAATCTCTTTCCCACTGGAGCCTGCAAGGGCTTGAGAAGGACCAAGACCTTCTCATTCTGTATTTCTAATGGATATACTATGCACACTGTTTGTCAGGGAAGTGATGGGAAGCAAAGAATATAATACAGTTCCTCTTCTCAGAGAGCTCATGGTCAGTAAGGATCTGGAATGGAGAAGCAAACAATTAGGATCCTGAGTTAAGTACTATAAGATTACAGAAGACATGGAGAACTGACAGCTCCCCAAGGGATCCTTGGTCCTCCAGGCCTGCAAGAGAGAATAAAACAGAGCAGCTCCCAGAATCTATGATGTGCTTTTTGAGCTTTTCTCTGGTTCCTTCATCTTTTTGAGGTCATGGGTACCTTTGAGACTCTGACAAAGGCTACACATTACCTCTCCTGATGAAAAAATTCATGTATACACAAACAACAAAAATTCAATGGAGTAAATTTAAGGATCAAATTGGCTTTATTAAATAATTCATAAATCAAGTGTCATTCCACCTAGCAAACAGGAAGGAGCTCCATCAAGCTGTAGAAAAGGAAAGGTTTTCAAAGGTAGAATGGGAGTGGAGAAAGAAAATTATTGACAAAGAATGTCTTGTTTCAAAGTTGCCCTCCTAAAAGGGAGAAAAGGGCCTACGGGGTGGATTACCACACTAGGGCCAACCAGATTCAAGACTGACTGGTTAAGGTTGCATTCCTGGGACAGGGATTGAGAATGCAATAAGGTAGGTATTAAGTTTTGTTGCTGACATGGGGTTTAGCACAAGTGATTCTATTTTGGGCCTGTTGTTTCTTTAAAGTGTGTGCATGCTCAGTTGTGTCTGACTTTTTGCAACCCTAAAGAGTCCAACTCTTTGTGAACTGTAGCCCGTGAGGCTGCTCTGTCCATGAGATTCTCCTGGCAAGAATATGGGACCGGGTTGCCATTTCCTTCTCCAGGGGATCTTCCTGCCCCAGGGATCGAGCCCATGTCTCCTGCGTCTCCTGCACGGCAGGTGGATGCTTTACTGATGAGCCACCGGGGAGGCCCTTTAACAGTTTCCCCATTTTGATCAGATTCTCACTTATCTGAGAAATGTGGTAGAAACTTGAAGCATTAAATGCCGCTATCAGATACTGCTCTTTACTTGTTTCTTCTGTTGATCTTCTGTGTGATATTCACAGGTCATAATGGTTTTGTTTTTTTTACTTAATCCCTGTGATATTCATAGGTGTCAGCTTCAGGGTTAGAGTTTTTAAGTTGGTCGTTCTTTCTGTCCCCTTTCTGATGTTCTTAGTCTTAGTGAGACTTGGGAGTGAGTGGTTGTGAGCGTGTATTTAATGCTTTTGAGAGAATGCAACACATGAGAGAGAGTACTCTGATTCTAACAAGCAGGATAATTCCTTGTGTTCGGAGTGTACCTTTGAGCCATGGCCCCCAAGACTCAAACCGACCAAATGCAAATAATTCAAAGAAAGACTCCATCGCAGGAGTCACCCTTTGAAGGCAAGTGGCTTGTTCGGTGATCTGATGTTCCTGAATTTCCGCTGCCCTGAAAGTGTTCTCCAGGTACAGCAGGTGGTGTTGGCTAGAGCATAGACATTTCCTTGCTCACCTGAAAGAGAATCAAGGGCTCTCTTATATCAAGAACAACTTCGGCCAGAAAGTCTTAAGATTTTTGTTGGGCAGCTATTGCTCTAACAGTGAATTTTTCAATATTTTCAAGAATTAAGGAAAGGTTCCTAATCATATTCTGGTTTACATGCACTCTTAACC
This sequence comes from Procapra przewalskii, assembly GCA_006410515.1. NCBI lineage: Eukaryota > Metazoa > Chordata > Mammalia > Artiodactyla > Bovidae > Procapra > Procapra przewalskii. Next base: position 7,143,692 of record SJYF01000299.1, read on the forward strand.
AAGGAGGGCTTCCCTGGTGGCTCAGACAGTAAAGAATGTACCAGCAACGCGGGACACCTGGGTTCAATCCCTGGGTTGCGAAGATCCCCTGGAGAAGGGAAAGGCAACCCACTCCAGTATTCTGGCCTGGAGAATTCCATGGACTGTATAGTCCATGGGGTCTCCAAGAGTCAGACACGACTAAGCAACTTTCACTTCACTTCGCTTAAGAAGAATGGGCCGGCTAAACAAAGGGAATCCTGAGTCATGAATACCTCTTGACAATTCCTTTCCAACTCACTGATGTCAATCCAGGGAGTTCAACCAATGAGGTATCTCAGTTTGTTTGTAAACACTCAGGGCCGCAGTTAGATAACCTAGGAGACATTGCCTGATGACGATGTACCAGTCGTCTAGGTATATATGGAGAACGATAACCATCACAGACAAATATAAGTCCCATCAGGACACGAGTCGCTTCCATCGAGGCAGCACTGTTCAGAGATTCACTCGTGGGATGACTTCCCTTTCTTTAGTTAGTTGCATATGCCTGTTCAAGTTAGATGTCAGTTAGGTTTTATCCCAGCCCCAAATCGTAGTTGTTTGAAATTTCAGAGGCTACCTCCCTTAGCCACGGCCTGGGAGATACAGATGATGGCTTACCTTTCTAGGCCAACACCAGAGTGAAAGAAAGGGAAGGGAAAAAAAGAGAGAGAGAGAGAGAGAGATTCATGTTCAGCTAAAGTATGAAGTGTTGATCTGGAAGGCAGCATCTGCCACATTGTCAGCTGCCTCTCTTCCTACTCAATCTGATTTGGCGATTCAGTATTTTTATAAGACCAGATGTCCGGTAGACTCCTCTTCAGCTGTGAGATGTGTATCTAAGGTTTAAGACCGTAAAGTTTGGCTGCCATGCGGGGAGCGAGGAGACCTGGCAGATCCCTTCCAAGGAGGTTCAAGGGCAGTTTTTGTTCTCACCGATTCCGATTCAGAAAGGTGGGAGAAAACTGAAACATTAGCTTGGAGAGTGGTAGCCAGATATTTGAGGAAACTAGAAAACTTCAGGATCCAGTCCAGTTTATGTGTATATGTGTGTATGCTCGGAGAAGGCAACGGCACCCCACTCCAGCACTCTTGCCTGGAAGATCCCATGGATGGAGGAGCCTAGAAGGCTGCAGTCCATGGGGTCACTGAGGGTCAGACATGACTGAGCGACTTCCCTTTCACTTTTCACTTTCATGCATTGGAGAAGGAAATGGCAACCCACTCCAGTGTTCTTGCCT
>SJYF01000299.1:7170481-7180563 GCA_006410515.1 Procapra przewalskii
ACAAGGGCTCCTCCGATGGGGAGAAAGAGTTCTCATTCTTTCCATTGCAACAGCTGGGCTGACCGGTAAGTCCCGGAGTTGGAAAGCTACGCTGGAAGGGGAGGAGGGCAGGCACCAGGGAGGTGGGAATGAAAATAGCACCTGTGTGCGCGCAGCATTTTAGTCACTTGAATTAAGCACAGGCCTGGGAGGAAACAACGTCTTTTTAGTAACCGAAGTTAAAGTGAGACTTTCTGGCTCTTGGCCGAGAGAAGATCCCAGAGGCGGAATTTTCGGGGGTCTGCGGCGGTCTTGGTTGGCGGCAGACACAGCGGCCCAGGGAAAGGTCCCCTGAGGGGCAGGAGGGGAGAGGCCCCGGGGGGCTCCCTGCCGAGTGTGGGCCTCTGGGGGGCATCTCTGGGCGCCTTCCTGCGGCCTCTGAAGGGGAAGCCTCCCCTGGAGTCGGTCCTGGGGTAAGGCTGCCTCGGGGTATGAGCTCTTCCCCGGTTGCTCCACGTCCTCCCAGCTCGGTGTCAGTGACCCTTCTTGGAAGGGCCCGTGTGTTCTCCAGGAAGGGCTTTCAGGAAGTGGAGGCCGAGAAAGAAACAGGCAGGAAGTTTTGTGAGAGGCAAGGCCTGTGAGGGATGGAAGAAAGGAGGGTTAGGGGAACCGGGCCGAGAGGGAAGGGCGCCGCGTGCTGAAGGAGCCAAGGAGGGTGGGAGGACCTTTAGGAGGAGCCTCCGGCCCGCCGTGCAGCTCTGAGAGCCCGGGGCCAAGCCCACGCCAAGCTCGAAGCAAAGACTGTTGGAGAAGCCTCTGATCTCAGAACCCCTGCTCCGCCGGGCTGCTGACTGGGGATGCGATCCTGAAGGTGGAGGCGGCGATCCCTCAGCTCCTGCAGTGAGGGGCTTCTCGAGGGAACATCTGAGCCTACCCTGTCCTCCGCCCCATCCCATGGCCGTCATAGTTAGGTTGCTGTTTTGTCCTTTTGCTTCTCCGTAGGTCAGATATTTGTTGAGCCTCCACCATGGCTAGCAGTAAAGAATCCTCCTGCCCATGTAGGAGACTCAGGTTCAATCTCTGAGTCGGAAAGATCCCCTGGAGCAATGAAATGGAATGAAATCCACTCCAGGATTCTTGCCTGGAAAATCCCATGGACGGAGGAGCCTGGGGGCTAGAGTCCATGAGGTCACAAAGAGTCGGGCACAGCTTGGAGACTAAAAAAGCTACAACCACATCATGGCCTGATATTGAGCAAGTCACTAGGAGCACAAATCACATTAGCTAGTAATTTTACATGGAAAAGGCAATGGCACCCCACTCCAGTACTCTTGCCTGGAAAATCCCATGGACGGAGGAGCCTGGTGGGCTGCAGTCCATGGAGTCGCAAAGAGTCGGACATGACTGAGCGACTTCACTTTATCTGTTCACTTCCATGCACTGGAGAAGGAAATGGCAACCTACTCCAGTGTTCTTGCCTGGAGAGTCCCAGGGATGGCAGAGCCTGGTGGGCTGCCATCTATGGGGTCGCACAGAGTCAGACACAACTGAAGCGACTTAGCAGCAGCAGCAGCAGTAATTTTACAGCATTAATCATGTGCCCCGTACTATTCTAAATGCCTTACAAAATATTGTCATTGAGTCCTTACAACAACAGTATGAGGGAGATACAATTATTATGTCTATTGTACATATCAGAAACTGCAATAGAGAAAGGTGAAGTATGTAACTTGCGCAAGGTTGCATACCAGGTGAACAACCCCAGAAGTCTTAACTCTGAGGTCCATGCCCCAAACTACCATATTTCATCTAATCTAAGGAACCAGCTCTTGTGAGATGCATTGTTATTTCAATCGACACTAAGAAAGATAGAAAATGAAGTCGCTCAGTCGTGGCCGACTCTTTGGGACCCCATGGACTGTAGCCTACTAGGGTCCTCTGTCCATGAGATTTTCCAGGCAAGAATAGTGGAGTGGATAGCCATTTCCTTCTCTAGGGGATCTTCCCAAACCAGGGATTGAACCCGGGTCTCCCAAATTGCAGGCAGATGCTTTACCATTTGAGCCACCAGAGAAGAAAGAAAATAGCACTGCAAATCAACATTGCCATGCCATTATTAGTAAGATGCATCCTCAACTTTAGAGAGGTTAAAATGTGAAAAAGAAAGCGAGTCTTGAATTGATCACTGTTGCAAAGAGGCACGTCTCGGTTCTAAGGCACAACTGCACAAGGGAGACAACTTCAATGATCATCGTGCAATGAGCTGAGCATCAAGTCAGACTAAGGGAGAGCACACATGGACTGCTTCAGTGGCAGAAAGGGGCGGCCTTCACTTCTGTCTGAGGGTCTGGGAACCCACTGTAGAATGGTCCCCAGCTCTGCCTTAGGGTTTCTCCAAATAGAGAAGGGAAGGATAGAACTGGGAAATCTGGGGCATTTTAAGGGCCATGGTTGCTAATAGTAATGAGCTGTAGCTAACAATAGCTAACAATAGCGAATTGTTCAGTCTTCCCCACGTGTCTGGCACCGTGTTTAGGGCTTTCCATGCATAATCCCATTTAATCTTCACAGAAACCCTTTGAGAAAGCACCCTTATGAGGAAGAATCCCGAGGCTGAGGAGATGAACAGATTCATCTCGTACAGCACAACTAATAGGCAATGTACCAGGATAAGGGTCTCTGGCAGCCCAGCTCCCAACTCTCAGATTTTAACTACACTGCAGAGCCACCTCTAGGAAGCAGGTTAGTCTTATAACAATGTACTGTACAACTGAAATTTGCTAAGAAAGTAGAACTTCAGTGTTCTCTGTTACACACAAAAGGTAAATATGTGAGGTGATGGCTGTGTTGATTTAATTAGTTCAATGGGAGGAATTCTTTCATAACACATATGTATATCAACTCATCACACTGTACACTTTTAAGTCTCTTGCTATGTTATTTGTCCATTGTTATCTCTCTCAATAAAATGGAAAAAAAGAGAGAATTGGTGATGAGACCTGCTCACCAAGATCACTCTCATCCACTGAGCTCTCCATTTCCTGGGAAAAGCACATGTGAGGGCTAAGCATTGTCCAACCCAAGGGTTGAAGAGAGACCCTTACAGATCAAAGACCTGACTCTGAAGTTGGGTAGAGGATGAGTGATGGGCAGGAGGTTCTGAAAGTGTTGGTGCAAGATTGGGGCCACTCAGTCATTTCAATGAGCAAGTCTTTGCTGAAAGCTCATCTCAGGCAAAGATCTGTGCTGGGCATCCAGAAGACTTTTGAATGAAGTCGTGGACTGAGTGTCAAATGTTGCACGAATGAAATATAACATTGAATTCCTTTGCAGGCCTCTCTTATCCAACCCCTACCCACTCTGACTTCATCTCCTGCCTCCTCCCTCTTACTCACCATGCGTTCGTCACACCGACCATCTGGCACTTCCTTGAGGGGGCAAATTCCTTCCCCTTCTGTTCCCTTACATGTGCCTCTGCCTCGAAAATTCTCCTACCTCTAACCCCCTTTTCTGTGTCTGCCCTTTTCTCTTGCTTTAGGTCTCAGTGTAAAGTTGGTCTCCTCCAAGCTGTCCTGCCTGTTATTATCCACCCAGCACTTTCATAGTGTATATTATGTCCTTTATTAGTTTGCTTCTTTAGGGGCAGAAACCTTGTTCGCTGTTGTGTCCCATCACTGAGCATGGTGCTGGCATGTAGGAGAGGCTCTGTATTCGAATAAGTGAATAGCTTAACTTAGAATCTAATTATGGAGCCAAGATGTACATTGATGGCAGCAAAGAGCTAGCTGCTGAACTTTCAATAGATGGAGAGATCGATGTGGGCAGAAAATGTCAAGGAGATACAAGCATTGAACAGGGTGGGCAGAATCCAAAGACTTAGGGATAGCCCTGGAGAAGTACCAGCTAGGAGAGAAAATCCAGTCTGTGGGAGAACACAAAAATAGTTTTCTCTTCCCTACAGGTTTGAAGCACCTTCAGTTTCAGTACCTGCAGTCCGTCTAGCTTTACTTACCTCATGAGCTCTCCTCCTACTTACTGGAACACGAGCAAAGGCCGTGGAGGCCAGCTGTCCAGGCTTCTTTCCCCAGAGCGTTCTGGTGGACTCCTTGGGGGACCAAACACAACACTGAGATTGAACTCGCCTATGGCTTCTCAGCCCAGGAATGAGGATGTTTTGGGGAAAATCAGCATGGATGCTGCCTCACCTCATGAAAAGTAATCCCCAAAGTCCATGGCTCAGAGGGTGAAGAATCAGCCTGCAAGGCAGGAGACCTGGGTTCAGTCCCTGGGTGGGGAATTTCCCCTGGAGAAGGAAATGGCTACCCACTCCAGTATTCTTGCCTGGGAAATTTCATGAACAGAGGAACCTGGTGGGCTACAATCCATGGAATCGCAAGAGTCGGACATGAGTGATGACTAACACACAAAGTACAGAGAGGACCTCAAATGGGCATATTTTAGAATCCCTTCAAGGAATGTAGATGCAGAGATGTAATTCATCAGCTATAGTGTCTTCAGTCAGCTATTCTTCCCCACCCCACCACTGAGGTCTAATAGAGCACATTATTTGATTCAATTGCTTAAGAGTTGTACTTGCACAACTTTGAATTTCATGAATTTCCACACTGTACAGTTTGAAGGTTAAGACTTGTTACCATTTTACACATGTTCTGCCCTATTCATCTTACATGTCTAGAAGGTGGTCTGTAGAGCATCAAGCCTTACTTTGATTATTTATTCGTGTGTTCACTTCCCCTCACCCCACCCCTCTCCAGCACACACTCTGCGCAGCTTGAGGGCAGGAGTCAGGTCTTATTATCATTGTAACTCTGCTGCCAGCAAAGAATCTTTAATAAAAGTTTCTTGGTAAGTGTTGAATTAAACTGCAGCATTCTAAGACCTTCCAGAAGTTCAGTTCTCCTTTTTAGCAAAGTTGCCTCAATTCACCTGAGCCCAAGGTTGTTTGCCTGTTAACTGTATAAACCAAAATCTATGTCCTCCTTGTCAAAGACTATTAAAGGGCAGAAATCTCATTTTATTTTATTTGAGAAAACCCAGCATAAAGCACTTTTATTGCAATAATAAAACTTGAAACTCATGTGTAGTCCGGGGGATGGGGGTAGGCTGAGGGAGTAGGCAGCAATTTCTCTCACCAAATCACTACACAGGACAGCAAAGGGGTGAGGGGGCAAGGAGAAGCCAGGAAACTCTGAGATCAGCAGGGGGAGCTGAGCATCAGAAAGCAGGAGAGGCTGAAGCTGTGATGAGCAGCATCATTTTCTTAAGACAACACTCAAGGGTTTGTCATGATGGCTGGGCTTTCATAGGTGTTAAGTGTCTACAAACAGCACCTTTAATTTAACTTTCGATTAAAGTTCTTAAAATTTAGGAAGTAGAGCTTGGATAGCTATGCGTTTACAAAAATCCTGGATATCCATTAGAAAAACCACAGGATGGAAAAAAAAAAAGGCCAGGCCATGAAGGTTTCAGAGGTCCCTGCTGGTCTGCAGAACAGACATCTGCAATGTCCAACATCTCAGTGAAAATGATCTGCTTTCAAAAGGCAGAGGGCCTACGAGGAGGGTGAGGGTGGGGAGTGGAGGCAAAGGCTCTCCCCCCTTCCCACTGCAGTTTTGGGTAGGGCTTTCAATTCAACCCAAGGACATCTCTCAACTTGGAGAATAATTTGGCCCTCAAAAGCGCCTCGAATCTGCTATGGCTTTGCAGCGCAGCAGCAAGAACATTTAATATATAACAGATAAAACTTTTATCCACAAAAATAAAGATTCTTGCACCCTCCCCAACACCAATTCCTAAAGTTAACCCATTACTTGTGCTGTTAATACTTGACTAATAATTGGAAGCCTAGATCCAAAGGACTGAAACTCAATCTTCACCCCAAAACAAAAACAAACTGAGTAATTTGAGGTTTATGGCATATAGTTCATGTCAACACACAAACGAGGAGAAAGGGGAAGAGCAAAGCTGGCGACAGAATACATTCAGTCTGGGAAGATGTTTATACCAAGCGTGTAGCGGAACGTCGTCAGGAAGAGCTCCATGCAGACTCGCTGTGTGCGTCTGGAGGCGCCAGAGCCTTCTGTGGCACATCCAAGAATGGGCAGCTCAGGGAGGAGGCCACTCCTGCCATTTCAGTTTTAGAAGTTCCACGTCACAGATGAGAGTGGCGTTTGGTGGGATGATGCCTGAGTGCCCAGTGGCACCATAGGCATAGTCTAGGGAGAGAGTCAGCTTGGCTCTCTGACCCACGCTCATCTGGGAAACCCCTTCTTCCCAGCCTCGGATCACCTCCAGCTTGCCCCGCACAAACTTAAAGGGCTTGTTTCTGTCCTGGGAGGAATCGAATTTCTTTCCATCTTCAAGCATCCCCGTGTAGCACCCCACGCGGGTCTGGCCACGCTTCGGAAAGGTGCGCCCGTCTCCGGGAGAGAGGGCCTCCACCTGCACTCCCGTGGCTGCGGTAGCGGCGGACGCTGGGCTGGCCGACGGGCTGCGCGACGGGCAGCGTGGATCGAGACGGGATCTCGCGGCGATTCCGCGGCTCTGCCTCGACCCTCCGCGCTACGGCTGCGCACCCAGAAATCTCATTTTAGCTTTAACTGGTCTGTGACTGACTTTGGGAACCCTCACCTTACCCATGATTAGACATTATTGAACAAGAATACAGAAAAATGAAATGAAAGTTAAAAATAACTTTCTGCTACAGTGAAATAACAGTTTAAAACTCTAAGCAAAACTCTTTGCCACAAACCTCAACCCAAGAATCCAGCTATTTCAGAATTTGTAGGGATTTAATTGCCACATTTCTGCCAAGGACAATACCATGCAGTGGAGCTAGGAATGAAGTCATCTGGGCATGTGTTTTCTGGAACTGTGCCCCAAATAGTTTTCTTCTTGACATATGCCCAGCTCTTTAATACAGCTTAGCATTAGTAATGCTCATAGTTTCTTCATAAAGTCATATTTAAAATATAAAGGAAGCATGGAAAGATGCTCAGAGTAAGGGAAAGGAAAGGAAAATAAGGAGGAAAACATTTGTTGGGGATGAATGAATACTCAACAAGAGTGCATCATGAAAACCGCTATGTCGATGAGAACCTTATCCAAAGAGTCAGCCCAGTGGTTGACATGACATTTGCCCCCTGAATTAGGACACTAAGGATTATTTTCTTTAGGTTCATGCATTATTAATCCACACTTAATCCACAAAGGATTGCTGCTGCTGCTGCTAAGTGGCCCCGGTTGTATCCAACTCTGTGTGACCCCATAGACGGCAGCCCACCAGGCTCCCCCATCCCTGGGATTCTCCAGGCAAGACCACTGGAGTGGGTTGCCATTTCCTTCTCCAGTGCGTGAAAGTGAAAAGTCAAAGTGAAGTCGCTCAGTCGTGTCCGACTCTTCATGACCCCATGAACTGCAGCCTACCAGGCTCCTCCATCCATGGGATTTTCCAGGCGAGAGTACTGGAGTGGGGTGCCATTGCCTTCTCCCCACCAAGGACTATTACTCCTTTTTTTTATTCCTAAGAAGCAGGCAGAAGCAGTGATGACCACCCTACACCTTTGCTCGTGCAGTTTCCTTTCTGTCAGTTGTTTCACTCCACTTCTGTCAAGTCTTCAGAAGGAATTTTGGATGTTCCCTGATTGCAGGTTCAAGGACTCTTCCACCAAAAGGTTATAAGTAAATGTTTACAGTCATCTTTGCCCACCTTGGACTGTTCCTATCTCTGATATTTCACCACGATCAGAGCCTAATATCATTTGGTAAATATTTTAAGGAAATAAAAGGTATGAAAATCCCTATTGAGGTCAGAACTATGGAATTACAGAGAGACTTGGTAGACTCCCCAGCAGCTGAGAATTGTCAGCTAGAGTGAGGCAGGAATTCATAAACCACATTAAAAGTTTTGGTGCCCTGGAAAAAGCTATGAAATGTTCCAATCATTAAATTACTCAACTGAAATCACTTTCAGATGAGCAAATGCAGAACAAACCCAAGCTTTTAACTACATCATATGTTCCAAAAGTAAAATGGAAAGCAGTAAAGCAGAGTGGTCTGTTCTTACTCCCACCTGCTTATGCAGGTGACTTCAGATTTAATACAAAGACATCTCCAGTATGTCTGCCCCCAGAGCTGAATATGTGAAAATAATAAGCTTGGACCACTGACTCAGAGGAGTCGAATTTTTAAATGGTTCTGCCAGTTAGAGTGGTTGATGTCAGGACATTTAATACATGGTAGATTTCAGTAATGTTCATTTCAGTGATACACAAACACACAGATAAATAATATCTGTGATGAGAATAAGGTGAAAACTCTTGGCAGAGTAAGTAGCCCTAGGAAAGAATAAAAACAGAGGCCAAAAAAATAAGACAAAAACTTGCAGACTAAAGTGCTGAAAAAAAATCAGAGAAGAAAATCATAAAAAGGAGTAAGTGGTTGACAAGCTCAACTGTAGTGAGGGGCCTTGAACTGATCAGTGTCAAGCAAATTTAATAACAACCTGGTGATCTGGAAGATGATAGCTGCAATTTGCACGCAAGATCAGTTAAGTAGACATTGCCTCTAACTCCCTGTGCATGCCCTGGTATCATCCCCTTACCAAGAATGTGGGTGGGATTTAGTGACACAGTACTAGTGAATAGAATCTGGAGGAAGTGATGGGTGTCACTTCTGACATTAGGTAAGAGAAAGACTGGTTTCTCTCTTGGGCTGCCCTCTCATTCTCTCTGACTTGCTTGCTCTGGGGAGGCCAGCTGCCACCCTGGAGCTGTCCTAAGGAGACGGTCATGTGACAAAAACCCTCCTGTTTCTGGGCGATAGCCAGGGTGAACCCAAGGCCTGCCAGCAGCCATGGGTATCCAAGCACATTCCTGCAGTCATTTACTGTGTTAGGAATATGTATTAATAGACATGGATTGCTTTCATTTATCTCAAGAAGTACGACTGTGCTATTAATATAGCTGAAAATCACATTGTAGCCATTCCCTAACCTAACAGTGAAGAGTGATGGCCCTGTGGGCTTAAGGATAAAGGTGGAAGATATCCTTCCTCAATGACCGAGCAAAGAAGATAGATGTCCTCTCACATTCAATTCACTCCATAGTCTCCTAATTCATGGTTTCACTTACCATTTCAAGGTCTGTTTAGAAAATTCCAATCTGTTTTGACTAGATAGACAAAAATAGATGCCTAAGAGCCAAAACAAAATATTTCAGAAACTGTGATCTTTTTAAACGAGATTTGTTTTTAAGTCACTTTGAAAACAGTTTAACAGGGCTGCTTAACACAGCCATTTGGATGTGGTTATTTTGATTTAGGAAGTGTTTTGGTGTAACTGTTTTGATCCCAGTATTCCAATGAAAATGAAAAATGATGTTTATTTTTAAAAATTTTGAAGTGATATGCCCAGTAAATTAGTGGATCTTTTTGTCCTGAGCCTACCTCATCCTGGATCACTCTGATCTTAATTTCCAGGTAGTAGTTGATTGTGAAATGAAACTTAGGGGTTGGGTAAGGATGACAGTTTCAGAGTACTGCAGAATGATATTTAAAATGTAAAATTTTAGTGGCACAATTTTGGGGAGATATTCAAATAATCTGATTATCAATATGGCCATTTCAAATTGTCAAGTACTTGGAAGTATATTATTTTTGTTAGTATCTCTTTGCTTGTGTGACCTTACTCAAAATGTGTAATATCCACTAATATAACTTATGTAAATGTTTCCCAGATTTAAATGTAGATGGATGTCAGTTACATGAAATGCTCTCTGGAATGCACTATAATGTAATGGTTAAGAATACAAGAAAATATAATATAGTATGTAATACTATACACTATATAATACTCTATAATAAATAGGAAAAGGAGTATGTCAAGGCTATATATTGTCACCCTGCTTATTTAACTTATATGCAGAGTACATCATGAGAAATGCTGGGCTGGAAGAAACACAAGCTGGAAACAAGATTGCCAGGAGAAATATCAATAACCTCAGATATGCAGATGACACCACCCTTGTGGCAGAAAGTGAAGAGGAACTAAAAAGCCTCTTGATGAAAGTGAAAGAGGAGAGTGA
>SJYF01000299.1:7180602-7205248 GCA_006410515.1 Procapra przewalskii
TCTGGTCCCATCACTTCATGGGAAATAGATGGGGAAACAGTGGAAACAGTGTCAGACTTTATTTTGGGGGGCTCCAAAATCACTGCAGATGGTGACTGCAGCCGTGAAATTAAATGACACTTACTCCTTGGAAGAAAAATTATGACCAACCTAGATAGCATATTCAAAAGCAGAGACATTAGTTTGCCAACAAAGGTCTGTCTAATCAAGGCCGTGGTTTTTCCAGTAGTCATGTGTCGATGTGAGAGTTGGACTGTGAAGAAAGCTGAGCACTGATGTTTTTGATCTGTGGTGTTGGAGAAGACTCTTGAGAGTCCGCTGGACTGCAAGGAGATCCAACCAGTCCATTCTGAAGGAGATCAGCCCTGGGATTTCTTAGAAAGGGATGATCCTAAAGCTGAAACTCCAGTACTTTGGCCACCTCATGTGAAGAGTTGGCTCACTGGAAAAGACTTTGATTTTGGGAGGGATTGGGGGCAGGAGGAGAAGAGGACGACAGAGGATGAGATGGCTTGATGGCATCACTGACTCGATGAACGTGAGTCTGAGTGAACTCTGGGAGTTAGTGATGGACAGGGAGGCCTGGCGTGCTGCGATTCATGGGGTCGCAAAGAGTCGGACACGACTGAGCGACTAAATTGAACTGAACTGATATCCAAGGAAACAACAAAGACAAAAAGGGAGGTGTCATTCAACTCTTCCCTTGATTGGCTGTAAAATCTTAGAACCATTCCTTAGCATCAGTGAGCCTGAGTTTTGACACCAGTAGATTAACAGCAACAATAATAGCTACGTAGTAAAAACAGTGCTGAGGGAAGAAATAAACAAGAGGCTTCAGAATCCCTTTGGCCACTGGAAAGACACTATTCCAGTACAGGAAGTTTCTACACATCAGAATGGCTAAATCAAGACTGAGATTCTCCGTGTGGCATAATGAAATTTCATTAAGCATCAGTTTTAGCATGAATATGAAGTCTTGAGGCTTTTCTAGAGGTACATATGCTAAGAAGGTGTCAGCTCCTAAGAGGACCGTGCGTTCAGTGTTTCCCCAGCAGAAGCCTGTGACAATATTTCATATGAAGGAATCTTTGCTTCTGCAAATCCCATGACCCATGTTTCTTTTTACATGAAAAACCACCAAGGTTCCCCCCCACAACAACTCCCTGTTTAGCAGATATTTTTGGTCAAGGTTCAGAGATTTTTTTCCCCATAAATGGCTTGTGCTCTATCCACTTGGAGGAAAGTAGAGCTCACAGAATTTCAAAAGGCTGCTAGTGCCCAGGGCAATCCCTGCAAACTACCTGGGCATGTAAGCAAATGGAGCAAGAAAGTCATGCGCCACTTCCGGGTGACAAGGAAGGGCAGTGAGATTGGAATCCACACAACCGCAGTGCCTTACCTTTCTTATACATAAAGCATGGAGCTTTATTTGCTCACTAGTCTAATTGCTTTTTGGCGTCCCATGTGGCACAGTGGTAGAGAATCCACCTGCCGACACAAGAGACACGGGTTCGATCCCTGGTTCCGGAAGATCGCCTGGAGGAGGAAATGGCTCCAGCACTCTTGCCTGGGAAATCCCATGGACAAAGGAGCCTGGTGGGCTGCAGTCTCCACGGGGTTGCAAAGAGTCTAACACAATGGAGCATGCACTAACTGTTTTCTTATATGAAAAAGGGCTCTGGTATCATCCAACTCCACCACTTACCAGCTGGCTGTGTTGACACTGGGGGGAAAAAACAAGTTGTGTCTCAGTTTTGTCATATGTAAAATAAGGATGATAATAGCTCCTCCTCCATAATAATGGGCTTTCTTGGTGGCTCAGTGGTAAAGAATCTGCCTGACAATGCACGAGACACAGGTTCAATCTCTACATCTGGAAAATACCCCAGAGAAGGAAATAACAACCTGCTCCATTATTCTTGCCTGGGAAATCCCATAGACAGAGGAGCCTGGCTGACTACTGTCCATGGGGTTGCAAAAGAGTCAGACACTACTTAGCAACTAAACAACAGTTAGCAACTTAAATAATATTAAATTTATTGAGATTACTTCATACGGAACACTATTGTAAGCACATTAAGTATGTTAAACTCCTGCAAACTTCACAACTCCATGGTCTGGACTCTATTATCATTATTGGATTTTAAGTTGAAAAAAGCTGAAGAAAGGGTAAGAACCTTCCTGAGGTCACAAAGCTAGTAAGAGACAGAGATTAGATAGAGGGCTTCCTTGGTGGCTCAGACGGTAAAGCATCTGTCTACAATGCGGGACATCCGGATTCGATCCCTGGGTCAGGAAGATCCCCTGGAGAAGGAAATGGCAACCCAGTCCAGTACTATTGCCTGGAAAATCCCATGGACAGAGGAGCTTGATAGGCTACAGTCCATGGGGTCGCAGAGAGTTGGACACGACTGAACGACTTCACTCACTCACTCATCAGGATTGAATGCAATAAAGTATGCATGTAAAGCCCTGCCTGGCATATGGCACATATGTGCCACTATAAATACTAGTTTTTATTTCTAGGTCACGTTTTGCCCATGATGTCACCTTAGAAACAAGTAGAGGAGTCTATTGCAAGTTATGAGTAGGGAATGTAACATAAGTAAAAGTGCTGAACTTTTACTGAAATCCAGTTTTGTAGGACAGGAAAATGCTGGGTAAGGCAGTTCTAGCCGTCTTCTAGGGAGTCTTTCCGGAGAAGCAGCCAGCACAAACCAGTCACAGAGACCTTGTCAACGGTGAACTAAAGTCAAGCTTAGGAGAGAAACAAATGCTGAGTTCTCATAATGGCAGGGGAGTTATAAGAGAATATAAAGGGATAAAACTGTAACAGACATAGTCCCACTCCTTTCTAAAATAATCTAGAGTCACCTAATCCTTCTGTTTTTCTGTTTCATAATAAAAGAGTCATTGGCTATCTATCTGCTCCTCAGATAAACCCATTCTATTAATATGAACTCTTAGAACATTTTTTCCATTCCCTGAGATACACTTAATTCTAATCCACTTTTGATTTCATCTTTAGCCAAACTGAATTTTATGCATCTTTACTTGTATAGCCTCCAATTCTGTTTAAAACTATTCACTGAACTCCTATTTTCTCCAAGATTTTTCCCGCAATCAAAAAGATTTATTCTTTAATGAACTTCATGGAAATACTTTTAAGGGTTATTTTTCCTTTCTTTTTTACAACTCTCCAACACAACTTTCTGTTCTGACATTTGTTAGAAATGAGAACTTTGTGGACTGTCTTGTGATTTGTGATATTCTCAGAGAGATGATTCTTTCCTTTTTCAGAGGTCTCCCCTGAGGCTAAATAAATATTTCTCCAAAGAACACATACAAATAGCCAAAAAGTACACAAAAAATATGCTCAACATCACTAATTATTAGAGGAAAGAAAAGAAACAGTACAACGAAGCAGCACTTCACACCAGGCCGAATGGCCACCGTCAACGCAGTCTACAAGCAGAGGATGCCGGAGGGGCCGTGGGGAAAAGCGAATCCTCTTGCACCGTTGGTGGGAATGTAAATTGATATAGTCAGTATGGCGGTTCCTTAAAAAAACTAGGAATAAAACTATCACGTGACCCAACAATCCTGTTACTGGGCATGCACCTGAGGACACCATAATTAAGAGACGCATGCTCCCCAGTGTTCACTGCAGCACTGCTTACAATAGCCAGGACATGGCAGCAACCTAGGTGTCCACTGACGGGTTAATAGATGCAGAAATTGTGGTACATGCAATGGAATATTACTCAGCCATTAAAAGACCCCATTTGAATCAGTCCTAATGAAGTGGACGAACCTAGAGCCCATTATTGAATTAGTGAATTTAGCCTATTAGTGAATTTGATCAGAAAGAGAAAAACAAATATTATATATTAATGCATATATATGGAATCTAGAAAGATGGTGCTGATGAACCTATTTGCAGGGCATTGTTGGAGAGGTGGGCATAGAGAGCAGACTTGTGGACACAGTCGGGGAAGGAGAGGGTGGGGAGAATTGAGAGAAAAGCATGGAAACATGTATATTACCATGTGTAAGACAGATAGCCAGTGGATATTTCTTTAAAAGATGTGGTATAGATATACAATGGAATATCAACCACCCATTAAAAAAAATGAAATAAGGCCATTTGCAGGAACATAGATGGACCTAGAGATTGTCATACTGAGTAAGTAAGTCAGAGAAAAGCAAATAGCATATGATATCACCTATATGTAGAATCAAAAAAACATGCAAGTGGACTTATTTACAACATAAAAACAGAGTCACAGAGAAAATAAATTTATGGTTACCAGAGGGGCAAAGAGCTGAGGGAGAGATAAATTGGGAGATTGGGATTGACATACAGACAACTATGTATAAAAGAGAACCAGTAAGGTCCTACTGTATAGCACAGGGAACTCCACTCAGTACTCAGTAGTGGCCTATATGGGAAAAGAATCTGAAAAAGAGTATATAACTGACTCACTTTGTTGTACACTTGTAACTAACACAACATTGTAAATCAACAATGCTATACCAATATACCAACTATACAAATAGAAGTTAAAAAGAGACGTTCATTCATTCAATGTTCAGCACCAATTATTTCCTAGGAGTTGGGAATACAAAGATAAATAAGATGTCATAACTGTCTTGGGCAAGATACTAAAAGTAAAGGAGAAAAGAGTAAAGGAAGGAATCAACATAACATGGTAAGTCAGCTACACTTCAATAAAATAAATTTTTAAAAGTGTAAAGGCAGAGCTGAGATTTAAATACAGAACTGTCTGGCTCCAGCACTTGTGTTCATCTCCTTGGGTTAGACACCCATTCCTTGACTTACTCAGAGTCAGGTTCTGGGCCAGGTGACATGGCCAGGAAGTCACCAGGGCATGCAGCAGCTGGGACTTGACCCCAGATCTTCCATACCAGCCCAATGTTCCTCCCACACCACTGCAGTCCTTGACTGGGTAGTTGCCAAAATCGAGCAACTACCATGATAAATGCTAGTGGTAAAGAACCTGCCTGCCAAGGCAGGAGACTTAAGAGACGCAGATTTGATCCCTGGGTCAGGAAGATCCCTGGAGGAGGGCGTGGCAACCCACTCCAGTATTCTTGCCTGGAGAATCCCATGGACAGACAGAGCCTAGCAGGCATTCATAAGCTCACAAAGAGTTGGACATGACTGAAGCTAGTTAGTGTGCATACATGTAACATGATAAAAACTGAGTGGGGTTGGGGGTGTGGTCTCCCTTGGTTCAAAGGCGCCCAACAGAATGTGCAGCCCTTTCCAGGCTTGCCTTCCCTCCCCACTGTTCCAAACAGACACCCACTTCGCACCTCGTCCTTTGCTTCTGCTTTCTTCCTGGGCTGCCTGCAAAGCACCAGGGACTTAGGGTAGGCTTTATTTATTCCTGTCTCCTTGAGGTTTTGCTTATGTATACTTTCCAGTTTCCAAAGTACTGCAAGATATATTGTTTTTTTTTATTCCTTCCATGCAGTTTATTGCAAGTCACTCACAGAATAACTCATTTTAGAAAGAGGTTGCTACACTTTAAGATTGTCCTTGCTGTCCTGTTAGAGCACCAGTCTTGACCTCTGAGATTTGTCTCACCTGATGAAGATTGCAGCCCACTCCAGTGTTCTTGCCTGGAGAATCCCAGGGATGGGGGAGCCTGGTGGGATGCCATCTACGGGGTCGCACAGAGTCGGACACGACTGAAGCGACTTAGCAGCAGCAGCAGCAATGAAGGTTGCAGCGAATACGATTTTTGCTGGAATGTCTACTGTTTTAGAAGGAGGTTTAGGATTGCTTAAATACAGATTAAATCCATTTAATTGGGCAAGTGTAAGGTCCATTGAAATGCAACCATCAATAATGGAATCTCCCGGGTTGGAGGCCGAGGAGACAGCCAGGATGAATGAGACAGTCTATGCCCTCTGCGAGATTTTGGTTTAATTTGAAGGGAGGCTGATGGAGAGCAGGGGTCAGCAAACTTTTTCTGAAAAGAGTGATATAGTAAATATTTTAGGCCCTGTAAGCCATAACATCTCTCTAATAACTGCTCAATTCTGCCTCTGCAGCACAAGAACAGCCACAGACAATAGTAAACAAATGGAAATGGCTACGTTCCAATAAAACTTTATATATAAAAACAAGCAGTGGGCCAGATTTGCCCCACCACCCATAATTTGCTGACACTTGGTTTAGAGTGAGGTCTCTGCCATGAGACTGCCCATGGTACAACTCACTGCCTCCAACTGTGGGACCTTGGTCAACTCACTTAATCCCTCTAAGTCTTAGGTTTCTTATCTGTAAGCGGGAATGGGGATAAAAGCTGATTCACAGAAATGTTCTAAAATTGAATGAGCTATGGCTTACATAGGGCAATGGCTGGCTCCTGGTAAGAACTCAATAAATGTTCATTATTCCCACTAAGCCAAGAGCCCAATCAGAAGCCTCTCTCTGGTGAGGGCATCACAGGGATAGAAGTAGAGAAAGGGGATCGTAAGCCATAAAGTGCTGTAAAGGAATTCCCTTAGAAATGAAAGGCTTACACAAGGCCCTTGTGAAGAAGGGTGTGAGGATCAGAGCGACTGCTGAGGCTTTTTCTGACGGTCTCTTCCCCCAACACGTATGCCTGGCTTTGCTCTGCTCTCATTACATCTTGTGTGAACTTCTGTTAGGGTCACTGATGGTTCCTCTGAGGAAAACAAGAGTTAACACCTGTCCTCACTCCACCGTGAGCCTCTCCTTCTGGGATTCCAGGCCCTCGAAGAGGGCTGGGCTCAGTGTTAGGTGGTTAGTGAGCACTGTTTTTGTATGCTTTTCAGGGTTTAGGATTCTACCCGAGTGAAGAATCTGCTGTAACAGCTCTGAGCTCTCCAAAGCCAGTCCTGTTCTGAGGGGGCTTTGGAAGGACCTTCCCATCATGCTGCTAACATCCTCCCCTCTTTCATGGCAGTTGCTAAGCTGGATCTTACCCAGTCTCTGAAAGTCTGTTTTCTTCATTTCTAAAAGTCAAGGACAGATCCTGTAACACTTACAGAATGTTCTTGAATAACCAATTGACCCTGATTATTCAATGAATAATCTTTTACTCATAGGAATGAAAACAAAAGAAAGTGCCAAAGCAGAACAATCCTAGCATGGCAGTTCTGCGGTGGATGGTCGCCTTGCCACTAGACAGAGACCCAGATAAACCAAGTGAGAGGAAGCCAGACAGCCAGCTTTCCATTGCATCCCCGGTAGGCATCCTCCAGCGCCTTTCTGGCACAGCCTGGAAGGGGGCCCCAAATGGGGACACGGCTGCATCCGCCTCAGTTCTAACAGACGCACATCAGTGAACCTGACACCTAGCTCATCTTCATTTGGGTTGCTTTTGAAAGCCCAGGATAGGGAAAGCCAACGGGCTCTGCAACACAGCGTGCTGGTGGCCGTGGCCAAAGGCTGCTCTACTGTCTGCCTCTCCGCTGCGCTGAGCCATTCTCAACAGGGGAGGCGGCAGGAGGAAAGGGGCCTCTTTGCAAAGATGTGGAACTGGCCTAACCATATCCCAGGTCTTTGCACAAACTGGGCTTTGCTACTCCCAGCCTG
This sequence comes from Procapra przewalskii, assembly GCA_006410515.1. Lineage (NCBI taxonomy): Eukaryota > Metazoa > Chordata > Mammalia > Artiodactyla > Bovidae > Procapra > Procapra przewalskii. Next base: position 7,188,200 of record SJYF01000299.1, read on the forward strand.
AGCCATGGAGTCAGGAATGTAGCAGAAGCGAAGAATGGGGGCCTAGTAGAAGAACCAGCCAATGGGTATCAGTGCCTGGGCAAGCTTAGCGCCCGTCAGAGGCTGACACACACGCTCACAGGAAATGCCCACAGAAGCTCTGAGAGCTTCACATCAGAGCCCTTCTTTACCCTGGATCCCAGGTATGAAGGCTGCTATCCGGTCTTCACCTCCACAAGCCTCCAAGAGGTTCTGTCACTGCTTCGCACTCTCCCCGAGACCAGTCAGCACTTGCTGGACTTGCTTTTCTCAAGCTCGGCCTCTCTCTTTCACCTCAGAACCTTTCCAAGTGCTACGCCTTCTCTCTGGAGCTTTCTTCTCCTCCCGACTCCGCTTCCTCCAGCCTTTTATCTTTGTAACTCAGTATTTAGATCTCAGTTCAAGTTTTCCTTTATCCAGCTTCACCTAACCCTGCAGTGTAGGTCTCTGTCTCTCTTCAAACCTCTTACCTCAGCTTGTAATCACATTTATTAGCAATAAGTCAGTAGTTAATGTAGTGAGTGTTTTATCCCCATTGTTAACACAGTTCCTGGCTCTAGAGCTGACCTCTTGGGACTTAAATCTTATCTCCAACACCTACCAGCTGTATAACAAAGGCAAATCACACCTGCCTATGCCTCAGTTTATGCATCTATGTAATGGGCATTGGAATAGAATTGATGTTTTCAAACTGTGGTGTTGGAGAAGACTCTTGAGAGTCCCTTGGACTGCAAGGAGATCCAACCAGTCCATCCTAAAGAAATTCAGTCCTGAATATTCATTGGAAGGACTGATGCTGAAATGCCAATACTTTGGCCGCCTGATGAGAACTGACTCATTGGAAAAGACCCTGATGCTGGAAAGATTGAAGGCAGGAGGAGAAGGGGATGACAAAGGATGAGATGGTTGGATGGCATCACCGACTCGATGGGCATGAGTTTGGGTAAGCTCCGGGTGTTGGACAGGGAAGCCTGGCATGCTGTAGTCCATGGGGTCACAAGAAGTCAGACACGACCAAGCAACTGAACTGAACTGACATCATAGAGTCGTTGGGATGAGCAGTCAAGTGAAGCCCTGCAGGGCTGGCTCGCCTCTTCTCCTTAGTGCTGACACCTGTTTGGGCTTCTGCATCACAGGGATCAGTCAGTCAGTCGCTCAGTCGTGTCCGACTCTTTGCACCTGTGTGCGTTCACAGGTCTCGTCTGGACCTAAGCCTTAACCACTCCTGACTTCTTGTTTCCACCAACTGGTTTTGCTGTCAGATTGGCTCATTTCTGTCTGCTCAGTCCACGATTTTTTGCTTCAGTCCTGACCCTGTTTCCAGCCCCAAAGTGAACACAGACAATCCCCAGCCCTGGCTCTCGTCCAGGCTGTGATCCCTGCTCTGGAGGAAGGGCACAGAGGTGACAGCAGGGAGGAACTGGATGGACCGAACTCTGGCCTGGGCCAGCGCCACCAACAGGCTGGGAGGCCCTGAGGGGCAGAGATGACACGCAGAGCAGTGGTGAGGCTCCTAAAACCTGCTTCTCATCACATTTCCCCCTCCTCCCCTCCCTGACCTGGGCAGCAGGCTGTCACGCTCCCCTCCCTTGTGACCTGAAACAGCACTGAGAATTATGTCGGTGGTGTTTTCCACTGTGATCACATGTCTACTATATTGTGATGACATTTTACATGTTTAATTTTTATTTTATCTCAAATCAGTTTTAAAAAAATATTTATTCATTTGGTTGTGTCAGGTCTCAGTTGCTGCACACCGGATCTTCACGTGTCACGTGGGATCTTTCGGGCAGCACGTGGACTCTCTAGCTGTGGCTCACGGGTTCAGTAGTTGTGGCTCACAGGCTTCATTGCTTCGTGGCATGTGGGATCTTAGGTCCCCAACCAGGGATCGAACCCATGTCCTCTGCATTGCCAGGCAGCTTCTTAACCACCGGACCACCAGGGAAATCCCTCAAACTAGCTTTTAATCATGAAAGTAAAATAAATTTACTCAAGGGCTTCCCAGGTGGCTCAGTGGTAAAGAGTCTGCCTGCCAGTGCAAGAGATGCAGGAGACCTGCGTTCAGTTCCTGGGTCGAGACGATCCCCTGGAGAAGGAAATGGCAACCCACTCTAGTATTCTTGCCTGAAGGATCCCATGGACACAGGAGCCTGGCGGGCTACAGTCCATAGCGTTGCAGAGTCAGACAAGACTGAGGGACTGAGCACACAAGCAAATTTACACGGTTTAAAACTGATCAGAAGCATAGAAAACTTATGGAAAAGTTCTCTCCCAACTTATATATACTCAAAGTCCCAGCCCTTTCTAGGGAGTGTCCTCAGTCTATTGTATGTTCTTCTAGAAAAAAAGAAGTCACTCAGCTGTGTCCAACTCTTTGCAAGTCTGTGGACTGTAGCCCAACAGGACGTCTATCGATGGAACTTTCCAGGCAAGAATACTGGAATGAGTTGCCATTCCCTTCTTCAGAGGATCTTCCCAACCCAGGGATTGAACTCAGATCTCCTGCATTGCAGGCAGTTAGTTTCTTTGCTGTCTGAGCCACCAAGGAAAAATGTTTGCCAGATATGGATTTAGGCAAAAATATCTGTGCAAATGATATATCATACACATTGCCTTGCACAAGGGCACTTCTTTTAATAAAGTGGTACCTTTGTTTCATTTTAAAAGAGCCTGAAGGAGAAACAAAGATTCAAAATACCACTTGTCAATCTATGCTGATTCTTCAAATATTATTGATATATGACTCATTCTTCTCAAGGCAATAGCATTCTGTTCACAAAATTCAGAAAGGTCATCATTTTAAAATCAAAGAAAAACTTTGGTCTTAAATGGATAATGGTACTTGTACAGAGTAGGCTTTTATAACTGATAATGTTACCGCAACTGATAACATTATTAGACTATTCTAAAAGAGAAGGCTGCCTAAGAGGAGCTGGTTATTCCTTCCCTTGTGCCCTGTTATCTCTTGAATACTATAATCACATCTGTATTCCATATTTATAACCGTGTGTTTGTATTTCTTTCCTTTTGAGTCTTATTTAGCTTTCAAGCTGCAGGGACTCAACAGGGTCTGGGACATAATATGCAATCAGTCTTTGCCTTGTCAGTCTCTATGTAAAGGCAGAGCTTCAACTCTTAAATATAAACAAGCAACCAAGGATGAACAGCCTTGAGGAAAGCTACGTCATAAGATCCAGGAAACAGGGCACCTAACATGAGAAGGAGATGAAGAGAATTACCAGGATGATGGCAGAAGTCAGTCCCAGGACCACAGCTCTGCAGCAGGCCTACAAAGAGACCAGAGGTAAAGGAGCAAAGGGACAGAGGATGTCTCCAAGGAAAAAGTGTGATTAACTGGTTACCTGGGGCTTCCCTGGTGGCTCAGGGGTAAAGAATCTGCCTGCAAATGCAGGAGACATGGGTTTGACCCCCGGTCTGGGAGGATCCCACATGCCCCACACCAGCTAAGCAGCTAAGTGTGCCCCAACTACTGAAGCCCATACACCCTCGAGCCCACGCTCTGCAACCAGAGAAGCCATCCCAGGGCGAAGCCCGCACACCGCCGAGAGAGCCGCCGCTCACCGCCACTGGAGAAAAGCCCAGCAACGAAGACCCAGCACAGCCAAAAGTAAATAGATAAACAAGATTATTTAAAAAACAGGTTGCCTGATGTGTTTGATCATGTTGAGGGAAACTTCACAGCTTTGTAAGTGAGTCTGGCTGTAAATTGGTGATAAATACACAGCATAAACTAAAGGAATAAAAAAGAATAATAACACAATCCTTAACTCCAAGAAAAACAAGCCCTTCTACAGGAAAGCAAAATAAACAATGCTTGACTAGACTTAAAAATATGAACACAAAATAGTAATTTAATCAAAATTGGTATATAAACATACTTCGGATATAAATATACTTGGAAAATGTATGGAGATGGAAGTGAAGTGAAAGTGAAAGTCGCTCAGTTGAGTCTGACTCTTTGAGACCCTATAGACTATATAGCCCATGGAGTTCCCCAGGCTAGAATACTGGAGTGGATAGCCTTTCCCTTCTCCAGGGGATCTTCCCCACCCAGGAAATGAATTGGGGTCTCCTGCACTGCAGGTGAATTTTTTAGCAACTGAGCTATCAGGGAGGCCCATGGAGGTTGAAGTATAATATAGCTTATCTTTCAGGGTACAAAGTCAATCAATAATGTCTATAAAATCAGAAAAAATAGCAAAAAAATTCTGTTAAAGCATATTACTTAGACACTATGGAGATTCCTTAGAAAATTTAAAAAAAATCCCCACATAATTCAGTAATTTCTTGCCTAAATATATATCCAGCTTCCCGTATGGTGCTAGTAATAAAGAATTCACCTGCCAGTGCATGAGACAAAAGAGACACAAGTTTGAGCCCTGGGTTGGGAAGATCCCTTGGAGAAAGAAATGGCAACACACTCCAATATTCTTGCCTGGAGAATCCCATGGACAGAGGAACCCCGCAGGCTATAATAAATAGTTCATCAGGTTGCACCAAGTTGGACGTGACTGAAATGACTTAGCCCACATAGCACAAATATATATCTAAAAGAAGTGAAAGCAAGGTCTTAAAGAGATATTTGTATGCTAATGTTCATTGCAGCCTCATTCACAACAGCCAAAAGTGAATATCCATAGGTGAATATATGGAGAAATAAAATGTGGTGTGCAAACACAATGAAATATTATGTAACCTTTAAAAAGAAGGCAGTTCTGCGATTTATGTTCACATGGGTGATTCTGGAGGACATTATGCTAAGTGAAATAAACTAAGAGACAAATACTGCATGAATCCACTTATATGAGATAACTAGTCAAATTCATAGAAACAGAAAGTAAAATGGTACTGTCAGGGGCTGATGGGGAAGAGGGTATGGAGAATGTTGTTCAATGTGTATAGAGTTGCAGTTTTGCAAGATGAAAAAGTTCTAGAGATCTGTTGCACAACACGGTAAATATAGTTCACACCACTGAACCGTACACTTAAAAATGGTTAAAGTAAATTTTGTGTTAAGTTTTTTAACCCAATTTAAAAAGATTTGTAATTAATAGACACTTGCTCCTTGGAAGAAAAGCTATGACAAACCTAGACAGAGTATTAAAAAGCAGAGACATCACTTTGCTGGCAAAAAAGTCTGTATAAACAAAGCTATGGTTTTTCCAGTAGTCATATATGGATGTGAGAGTTGGACCATAAAGAAGGCTGAGAGCCAAAGAATTGATGCTTTTGAATCGTGGTGATAGAGAAGATTCTCGAGAGTCCCTTGACAACAATGAGATCAAATCAGTCAATCCCAAAGGAAATCAACCTTGAATAGTCATTGGAAAGACCATTGGAAGATGCTGAAGCTGATACTTTGGCCACCTGATGTGAGGAGCCAACTTGTTGGAAAAGACCTGATGCTGGGAAGGATTGAGGGCAGGAAAAGAAGGGGTCAATAGAGGATAAGACGGTTGGATGGCATCACCAATTCAAAGGACATGAATCTGAGCAAACTGCTGGAGATAGTGCAGGACAGGGAAGCCTGGTGTGCTGCAGTTTATGGGGTCCGAAAGAGTCGGACACAACTTAGCAACTGGACAACAAAAAACCCTCATCAAATGTGCAGTTAAAATATGTGCATTTTATTGTACACAAGCTATGCCTTAAAGAATTTGAAATCAGCAAAAAAGAAGAAGCGTGTTACGTAGGGAAAACACTAGAATAAATAACTCTTTAAAAAAATCTCTTTAAAGAGGTCATCCCTGGGGATGGGGGAAGTAAAGCAGGGACTACTAGTTCATCCTACAATTAAATGTTAAACGGGATATTTTGTTCATATATTGCTCAGGAAAAAATAAACAATAAACTTTAAAAATCCATTCAAGGACATGAGTAAACATTAAGTTTTCAACAGAAAAATAGGTCAAGACTACAATTCAAGAAATACCAAGAGCTAATGAAAATAAGAAAAAATTCAAAGTTATTAATAACCAAAGAAATCCAATGATGTATTATTTTTCCTATTAAAATAACAAACTAATAAAAAAAATCATGTCATTCAGTGAAGGCAGAGAGAGAATGAGATGAAGGTTTTCACATGTCACGGAGCAACCTTCCAAAAGGGCACTTTGGGAATGTGTATTAAGGTCCTTTGGGCCATACTTTTTGACTCAATGGCTCTAGTTTTGGAATTAATCATACAGAAAATTAAGGATTAAATCAGAGACATGGACAAAAAAATATATACAAAAGAATTAATCATTGTACCATTATTTTCAATGTTTTATTATAAAAAATTTCAAACAGAAAAGTTGAAAGTACAACGAACTCCCATATACTGTTCACCTAGGTTCTATTGTTGACAATTTGTCACAAGTCAAATTGGATGACCTCAGCAGTTAACAATGGTTATGTCTGGCTATTGAGATTACAGATAATTTTTACTTTTTATTTCATATTTTTTACCTTTTAGTAAAAACAAACATCAACACTGTATGACTCAGCAATCCTACTACTAGGCATATTGTTGTTCAGTCGCTCAGTCGTGTCTGACTCTTTGCGACTCCACGGACTGCAGCACGCCAGGCTTCCCTGTCCATCACCAACTCCCAGAGCTCACTCAAACTCATGTCTATCACGTTGGTGATGCCATCCAACCATCTCATCCTCTATTGTCCCCTTCTCTTCCTGCCTTCAATCTTTCCCAGCATCAGGATCTTTTCATATGAATCAGCTCTTCGCATTAGGTGGCCAAAGTATTGGAGCTTCAGCTTCAGCATCAGTCCTTCAGATGATCTTTCCAATGAATATTCAGGGTTGATTCCTTTAGGATTGACTGGTTTGATCTTGTTGTCATGGGACTCTCAAGAGCCTTTTCCAAGACTCATAGTTTTTCTGTGCATTCTTGTACTTCTTAATATCTTCTGCTTCTGTTAGGTCCAGACCATTTCTGTCCTTCATTGAGTGCATCTTTGCATGAAATGTTCCCTTGGTATCTCTGATTTTCTTGAAGAGACCTCTAGTCTTTCCCATTCTATTGTTTTCCTTTATTTCTTTGCGTTTATACCTGAAGAAGGCTTTCTTATTTCTCCTTGCCATTCTTTGGAACTCTGCACTCAGATGGATATATCTTTTTTTTTCTCCTTTGCCTTTCACTTCTCTTCTTCTCTCAGCTATTTGTAAGGCGTCCTCAGACAACTGTTTTGCCTTTTTCTATTTCTTTTTCTTGAGGATGCTTTTGATCACTGCCTCCTGTACAGTGTTATGAACATTCATCCATAGTTCTTCAGGCACTCTATCTATCAGATCTAATCCCTTTCTATTTGTGTCTTCCACTGTATACTTTTAAAGCATTTGATTTAGGTCATACCTGAATGACCTAATGGTTTTTCCTACTTTCTTCAGTTTAAGTCTGAATTTTGCAATAAGGGGTGCATGATCTGAGCCACAGTCTTATTTTTTGCTGACTGTATAGAGGTTCTCCATCTTTGGCTGCAAAGAATATAATCAATCTGATTTTGGTATTGACCATCTGGTGATGTCCCTGTGTAGAGTGGTCTCTTCTGTTGTTGGAGGAGGCTGTTTGCTATGACCAGTGCACTCTCTGGAAAAACTCTGTTAGCCTTTGCCCTGCTTCTGCACTCCAAGGCCAAACTTGCCTGTTACTCCAGGTATCTCTCAAAGTCCTACTTCCTATACCCTGAGGAAACCCCAAATTGAAAAAGACACACGTAGCCCAATGTTCATTTCAGCTTTATTTACAGTAGCTAGGACATGGAAGCACCCTGAATGTCCATCAGCAAATGAATGGATAAAGCAGCTGTGGTACATATATACAATGGACTATTACTCAGCCATAAAAAGGAATGCATTTGAGTGAGTCCTAATGAGGTGGATGAACCTAGAGTCTATTAGAGAGTGAAGTAAGTCAGAAAGAGAAAAAATGAGTACTGTATACTAATGCATATATATGGAATCTAGAAAGGTGGTGCTGATGAACTTGTTGCAGAGCAGCAGTAGAGACACAGGCACTGAGAACAGACTTATGGACACAGCTGGGGTAGGGGTGGAGAAGGAGTGGGTGGGAGGTACGGAGAGAGCAACATGGAAACATACATTACCATGTATAAAACAGACAGCCAATGGGAATTTGCTGTATGACTCAGGAAACTCGAACAGGAGCTCGATAGCAACCTAGAGGAGTGGGATGGGAAGGGAGGTGGAAAGGATATTTAAGTGGAAGGGAACATGGGTAAACCTATGGCTGATTCATGTTGATGTTTGGTAGAAATCAGTGCAGTACTGTAAAGCAATGATCCTTCTATTAAAAATAAGTAAATAAAAACACACATCAACAATTCCCAATTAATATTTCAGTGAAAAGAAATTCCTGATAAGTGATTGGTTTATTCGACAAATATTACATGGCGAGTCGTTTGCTCTGTGTCCTGCCACATTGCCTTCCCACTACTAATATCGTTTCTGAGTTCAAAATGCCTGCCTTCAGAAGCTTTAGTCAAGCCAGTGGTGAGCTTCTCCAGGTTTTTGTTAACAGTTCGCCTCTGAGAGAAGTTTGTAGGTTGCACATTATTTATCTGAAACTAGGAGTTTCCCTCTGGGTCAATCTGAAACTGTGTTTATTACTATTTCTTCAATTTCTGATGACCTTGGAAATAGCCTTGAATTCCAGCTGGTTGCCTGTCTTAACTGGTCTGAACCACTCTCCTCCACGCTTGCCTGTCTGGCTCTCACATACCTGTTCTGGAAGGCCTGACCTGAGCCCCTAGTATCTGATACCCCCGGAGAATGAGAAAGGTGCTTCTCCCGCCTCCCATGCTCCTGTAGTGCTGGGGTCTCTTGCAGCACGAGATTGCCCCTCGATCTCCTTACCTGCTCCCTACACCTGGCTCTTGGCTCTTGAGGACTGGGTCTGCCTGATCCCAGTGTCACAGGACAGAGAAGACGGGGCGCCCAGCCCCCTACTCTGTTGCCTAGAAGATCATTCCGTTGCTCCAGAAACTATTCAAAATGACTTGCTTTGGGGGGTTCCTTAACTTTACTGAGAGAAATGCCTAAAGAAGATGTGGTTTCCCATCTCGCTACCAAGCAGGGGCTCAGAAATTTTGTCCTGCCACTGATGGCGAGCCTCAGTTAGGGCAACCTTTTCTCTTCCAGAGGGCAGTTTGAGAACACCATGGATCACCTTCCAAAAGTCTGCCGTGGGAGGGAGGCTGGCCGGGGAGGAATCCAAAATAAAAGCTCGTTCTGAGCTGCCTGAGCGGAATCCACGCTCTGAGGAGATTTCCCTTCTCTCCGAGCTCGTGTCCTCGCTTGTGAGATGGTTAAGTCTGGACTTGAAGGTGTCTCAGGCCTCTTGGTCCACGTGAGTCAGAGCAGGGCCCTTGCCGGAGTCCTAGCTAGGGGTGGAGGGGATACCGTCAACCCCAATCCCTAGAAAATGCCAGGCAAAATCAAGACAAAGGAAATTCAGAGCAGGTCTCCACCCTGGGCAGGTATCCCCTCCACTTTGGAGAAAAATTAAAAGCCCACTTCCCTGGTGGCTCAGACGGTAAAGCGTCTGCCCACAACGTGGGAGACCTGGGTTCAGTCCCTGGGTTGGGACGATCTCCTGGAGAAGGAAATGGCAACAATCCACTCCAGTATTCTTGCCTGGAAAATCCCATGGATGGAGGAGCCTGGTAGGCTACAGTCTGTGGGGTAGCAAAGAGTCGGAGACGATTGAGCGACTTCACTTCAATTCACCTCACCTCAGCCTATTTTTTTTGCAGAGCGTCCTGGCTAGGGGCCTCGGGGGCCACAAGCTCACCTTGACTTGCAGCTGTTGTTGCTGTTTAGTCAGTAAGTCATGTCTGACTCTTTTGTGACCCCCATGGACTGTAGCCCGCCAGGCTCCTCTGTCCATGGGATTTCCCAGGCAAGAATACTGGAGTGGATTGTTATTTCCTTCTCCAGGGGACCTTTCCTATCCAGGGTTCGAACTCGCGTCTCCTGCACTGCAGGCAGATTCTTTACCCCCGAGCCACCAGTGGAGGCCTTGCAGTGGGGAAGGTGCTTCTAATATATGATGTGCAGACCTGAGAGCTGATTCGTGGTTATGGGGATGGCGCAGCTGAGCTGGAAACAGAGTTCTGCCTGATGAACAAGGGTCAGGGACTCTGTTAGCTTCGACCTCCTGCTAGCTGGCCCGTGCCCAGGGCCTGCCTACCCGGCCAGGCTGCTCGGTCACCAGTGAAAGGACTGCTGCGCTCTGGTGGCAGGCTGCTTTGGGGTTGGTACGTCTGAATCATTTCCAGAAACAGCAAGTGGACCTCGGGGTCAGACGCCCACACATCATGGTCACAGCAGCCTTCAGAGAAGCATCACAAACGGGCAGACAGAAGATCAGGAAGGAAGTTAGGGCACAGGTTAGAAGAGGGCACATTTCCGCGAAGGTCCTCACAATTTATCTTTTGAAACGTGGAGACTGCCGGGGGGCTTGAGAGGGTGTTATGCTGGAACAAGCTCTTCCTGGGACAAAGTAATTACCCTCTGGCTCCCCAGCGCTATGGAGACCAGCGACCAGCGGCAAAGGGCCTCTGACTAACGTGAACTGAATTTTAAAAGGCGCGATTTTGCCAAAAAAAGAAAAGCGGGATAATAATGAAACTCATAAACATTTGAGTATGACATTTATGACTTTTCTTCTTATGTGCTTGAGATATTTTTCTTTGATGAAATCCAGGGCACAGAGTCTTTACATCCTGGCTATTCAGAGTTAAGTATCTCCGACTTTGAGTATGACTGCCTTGTGACAAAACGGAGCGCGGGGCAAGCATGGAACTTGCAGCTTCGTACTGTCATAAAACACAGAAGACGTAATAAAGCATGCTCCCGGTGCCTTTATCAAAGCCTGCTGGCCTGACTGCTCCCAGACAGGCCTAGCGCACCACCCGACGCAAGCCTGGGTGAGCGGCCAGCCTGGCGTGGGGGGCAGATTCAGGCCCTTTGGCGGTGCTTCCACTGTCTCCTGCACTGATTTCATTCAACCTCTAGAGTAATTTGAAAACAGATGATGTTTTGCTATGGAAAATTTTCCTCTTGGAACTGTGCCCAAGCTTTTGATATGGGAAAATTTTTGCATCAATTGCTTAATAATTCCCAACACACATCATAAAACCTTCACAATTTAGGGTACTTCAGTTCACCCTGCCAAGAATAAATCAATTTATTAAAAACAACAAAGGGAATTATTTCCCACAGCAAGTTGAGAGAGGGAGAAACCAGCAGGGCTGTCGGTCCCTGGGGCAGAAGAGAAGTTTTTACTCTTCTTTCCCCTTGCTCTTCAGTCACTACGTTGTGTCCGACTCTTTTTGACCCCATGAACTGCAGCACACCAGGCTTCCCTGTCCTTCACTGTATGCTGGAGTTTGCTCAAACTCATGTCCATTGAGTCAGTGATGCTGTCCAATCATCTCATCCAGTGTCGCCTTCTTTTCCTCTTGCCCTCACTCGTTCCCAGCCATCAGGGTCTTTTCCAAAGAATCAGTTCTTAGAATCAGGTGGCCAAAGTATTGGAGCTCCAGCCTCAGCATCAGTCCTTGCAATAAATATGCAGGGTTGATTTGCCCTCCCTTGCTTCTAGAGCTGCTAATCTGCTTGTTGAGATTCTCGGACACTGACGGGGTCATGTTCAAGCAGACAAGGGTGCTAGGAGTAAGTGGCTCTCTCACCCTCCGTGTGTGGTTGAAGTACCCTGAGTCAGGACAGACCAGCCCATCTTCCTTTCTCTTCTCAGTGGGAGGCAGCCGGGAAAGCACTCTCCCTTCCCTGTAGGGAGCGTCTCTCCTTTGCTGCCAACTGGAGAATGAGGATATGGACACAGGAGGAAACTGAGGGCTGCCCTTCAGGCCGCAGGCCTCTTGGCCACTGTCTCCAATTCATCTCTTTGCCATTTTGCAACAGAGCAGTACTCCAACCTCCACAAACATCTTAATCACTGGAAGACCTTGTTAAAGCCCAGACTGCTGGCCTCCAGCCAGTGTCTGACTCAGGACGTCTGAAGTGAGACCTTAGGAAGTACATTTCTAATGAGTTCCCAGGTGATGCTGAAGCTGTTGGTCTAGGACCACGCCGTGAGAATTATGATAATGTAACATTTTGCTTTCTTTTACAAATTAGGTGTTCCCGGTCCCTTGCTGAATACCATCAAAGCCTCTCTCTGACTCCTGAAATGAGTAACAAAGTTATTAAATTATCCCAGTAATAGACAATGGATTTTTTGATGTAATGATAAAGGACTCAGAGTTTTTTAACCTAAAGAGGAAGAGGCAAAGAATTTCAAGGAGAAAGCTGTCCACGTTTCCTGCACAGACAGTTAAACAGGCCTGAGCAGCTATGAGAGACCCACTCCAGTGTTATTGCCTGGAGAATCCAAGGGACGGGAGAGCCTGGTGGGCTGCCGTCTATGGGGTCCCACAGAGTCGGACACGACTGAGTGACTTCTCTTTCACTTTTCACTTTCATGCATTGGAGAAGGAAATGGCAACGCACTCCAGTGTTCTTGTCTGGAGAATCCCTGGTGGGCTGCCGTCTACGGGGTCGCACAGAGTCGGACACGACTGACGTGACTTAGCAGCAGCAGCTATGAGAGAGGGCCTGGTGGACACGTGGATGGATTTCCAAGGATGATTAAGCAGGCTCGCTGAAGGGGCCTGGAGAAATCTTATCCTCACGGGTCTCCAAAAGCAGGATCAATGACCATCTCTTGGACTGCCTGAACCTGGATGAAAACATGCATTTCTAGAAGAGTTGTGATTAGCTTGACTCTCATCCTCTTCCAGGAACTGTGCTAAATGCTTTATTTTAGTTTATTCTCTTAATAATTCTGTAAAATTGGTACTCATATCACCATTTTACAAATAAGGAGGCAGAGACCACAAAAGCCTCATGCTCACTACACCTGGCAAGTAGCAGAACTCAGATTCAGATCCATGTCTGTGTGATTCCCTGCCCCAGTCTCTGGTCATACATGAAGCTGTAACTATTGGTGGTTTGTATCTTCAGATTAAAGAGTCGTTCCTGTCCCAAGAAGTTGGGAAGAAGAAAGTTCCCTGTAACTGAATGAAAGACACATGATTGGTAAGTTTTGAAGGGTTGAGGATTAGGGAATTGGGGTAGAGGATGTTGGAAGCACACAGGCCCTGGCCAACCCATGAGGAGCTGGGGTGGGGTGGGGGGACAATATGAAGAGCCTGGAACCCATGGAGCAGATCACACTGAAGAGGGTGGAGAGAAAGGAAAGTCAGCTCACAGTTTGTAGCTTTCATAGTTTTGCTTGGGTCAGATCTGCTGAATATAGGCAGTATCAAAGTAACCCAGATTCAATATGGACTTACTCAGGAGGGAAGTTTTTTTCTCTCTGATGTGAAAGTCCAAGCTGATAGAGCAAGTTTCCTTTGTGACAATGTCAGGGGCCCCAGAAGTTATGGCAAGAATACACAGAACTATATGAAAAAGGTCTTAATGACCCAGTTAACCACGACGGTATGATCACTTACCTAGAGCCAGACATCCTGGAGTGTGAAGTCAAATGGGCCTTAGGAAGGATTACTATGAATAAAGCTAATGGAGGTAATGGAATTCCAGCTGAGCTACCTCAAATCCTATAGATGATGATGTCAAAGTACTACACTCAATATGTCAGCAAATTTGGAAAACTCAGCAGTGGCTGCAGAACTGGAAAAGGTCAGTTTCCACTCCAATCCCAAAGAAGGGCAATGCCAAAGAATGCTCAGACTACCCTATAATTGTGCTCATTTCATATGCTAGCAAGGTAATGCTCTAAATCTTTCAAGCTAGGCTTCAGCAGTATGTGAACTGAGAACTTCCAGATGTACAAACTGGGTTTAGAAAGGGCAGAGGAACCATAGATCAAATTGCCAACATTCCTTGGATCATAGAGAAAACAAGGGAATTCCAGAAAAACATCTACTTCTGCTTCATTAACTGCACAAAAGACTTTGTGAGGCTCACAACAAACTGTGGAAAATTCTTAAAATAGATGGGAATACTGGACCACCTTACCTGTCTCCTGAGAAACCTGTATGCCAGTCAAGATGCAACAGTTAGAACCAGACATGGACCAATGGACTGGTCCAAAATCGGGAAAGGAGTACGCCAAGGCTGTGTATTGTCACTGTGCTTATTTAATTTATATGCAGAGTACATCATATGACTTGCCTGGATGGATGAAACACAAGCTGGAATTAAGGTTGTGGGAGAAATATCAACAACCTTAGATATGCAGATGATATCACTCTAATGGCAGAAAGTGAAGAGGAACTAAAGAGCTTCTTGATGAAGGTGAAAGAGGAAAGTGAAAGAGCTGGCTTAAAACTCATCTTTCAAGAAACTAAGATTATGGCATCTGGTCTCATCACTTCATGGCAAATAGAAGGGAGAAAGTGGAAGCAAAGGCAGATTTTATTTTCTTGGGCTCCAAAATCACTGTGAACAATGACTGCAGCCATGAAGTTAAAAGATGTTTGCTCCTTGGAAGGAAAGCTATGGCAAACCTAGATAGCACATTAAAAATTAAAGACATCGCTTTGCCAACAAAGGTTCATATAGTCAAAGCTATGGCTTTTCTCGTAGTCATGTATGATATGAGAGTTGGATCATAAAGAAGGCTGAGCACCGAAGAATTGATGCTTTTGTTTTGAGTTGTGGTGCTGAAGAAGACTCTTAACAGTCCCTTGGACTGCAAAGAGTTCAAACTAGTCAATCCTGAAGGAAATCAATCCTGAATATTCCCTTGAAGGACTGATGTTGAAGCTGAAGCTCCAATACTTTAGCCACCTGATGTGGAGTCGACTCCTTGGAAAAGAGCATGATGCTGGGAAAGATTAAAGGCAGAAGAAGAAGAGGGCAGCAGAGGATGAGATGTTTAGACAGCATCACTGACTCAATAGACGTGAAGTGAAGTGAAAGTGACTCAGTCGTGGGTCTTCCCAACCCACGGATCAAACCCAGGTCTCCAGCATTGCAGGCAGGTTCTTTACCACCTGAGCTACAAGGGAAGCCCCAGTAGACATGAATCTGAGCCTAATCCTGAAGACAGTGAAAGACAGAGCAGCCTGGTGTGCTGCTGTCCAGGGAGTCACAGTCAGAAATGACTGAGTGGCTGAACAACAGCAACAAGGATGCTCGCGACCGCCTGACCCAAGCCCATTCCACAAACATTACATATTCCTCAGGACTTGGCCAGATGTCATTCTCTCCAGAAAGTTATTTGGATCCTATAGCTTCATTCTAAACCTCCAGGCCTCTCTCCTGCTTTAGCACTCCTCGTTTTCCTTATCTTCTTATTTATTTACTTGGCCGCGCCCAGCTTCAAGACAGGTGGGGTCTTAGTTCCCTGACCAGGGATCAAACCTGTGCCCTCTGCAGTGAAAGTGAGGAGTCTTTGGGATAGGAACGACTCTTTAATCTGAAGATACAAACCACCGATAGTTTCAGCTTCATGTATGACCAGGGACTGGGGCAGGGAATCACACAGACATGGATCTGAACCTGAGTTCTGCTACTTGCCAGGTGTAGTGAGCATGAGGCTTTTGTGGTCTCTGCCTCCTTATTTGTAAAATGGCGATATGAGGACCAATTTTACAGAATTGGACAGCTGAGAAGTTCCTCTTATCTTCTTGAGGCTGAACCCTATGCTGATTTTGTCCCTAACCCCAGAACAACACAATGTCTGATAAATCTCTTAGTAAGTTTATGTTGGGTGCACTTAAAACGCCAAGAATCAAGTTGTACTCAATACTTCTGTATCATGCACGTCACAAGCCAATGGCTAAGAGTTCTGTCCCCTGGCAGGGAATTCACTGCCTGGGTCTGGGCCTGGAGGTGGAGCGTGTGCCTGGCCAGAGCAGAGCCGTACCCTCTCCTGCAGGCCACGTGGGAGGAACAACTGGGCCAGGGAACAGCCCCCTTAGAGAGTACTCAGGCCTCTCAGCTTCTCACGTTATTTCAGATCTTTGACCTTGTCTCCTGGCTCAGCACCTTATAGACATGTCAGGGCCTTTTATAAAGTCCCTTCACAATGGCAATGAAAGGCAAGCAAAGCGAGGCCCGATCCAGCCACCCCAAAGAAAGAGAATGTCAGAGGTAGTTTAGCTTCAAGTCTGAGGACAACAGAGGCGATCAGCTTTTGGCCCTTGGTAATTTTCAATGCATAGCATGAAAAGGTATTTCAGATCTGGCAAAAGATCTGAATCTGTGTCCCAACATATCTGGAGTCAGAGAAGAAAGGTCGTATTATTTGTTTCCTGGTATTTGCAAACCCAAGGACCAGACACTGAATGGCCTGGCAGTCTTTCCTTGGATGAGGAAGAACTCAGACGAGAGGGTGATACCCCCTTGGAAGGGGAAAAATGTCAGATGTCACTCATTCATTTGTCACCCAGCAGTCACCCTCCCAGTCAGGCCTGTGCCGGGCCCTTCAGGGACCAAGACCCCCTCTGCCCCGGGCTGCCACCGCCAGGCAGGGCATGACGTGCGCAAGCTTGCGTGCTCCTAAACAAAAAGCTCTACACAACTTAAATGCCCGTTGCTTCAGTTCAGTTCAGTCGCTCAGTCATGTCCCACTCTGCGACCCCATGATCCACAGCACTCCAGGCCTCCCTGTCCATCACCAACTCCCAGAGTTCACTCAGACTCACATCCATCAAGTCGGTGATACCATCCAGCCATCTCATCCTCGGTCGTCCCCTTCTCCTCCTTCCCTCAATCCCTCTCAGCATCAGAGTCTTTTCCAATGAATCAACTCTTCGCATGAGGTGGCCAAAGTACTGGGGTTTCAGCTTCAGCATCATTCCTTCAAAAGAACACCCAGGACCAATGTCCTTTAGAATGCACTGGTTGGATCTCCTTGCAGTCCAAGGGACTCTCAAGAGTCTTCTCTAACACCACAGTTCAAAAGCATCAATTCTTCAGTGCTCAGCCTTCTTCACAGTCCAACTCTCA
>SJYF01000299.1:7208607-7227960 GCA_006410515.1 Procapra przewalskii
GATGTGAGAGTTGGACTATAAAGAAAGCTGAATGCTGAAGAATTGATGCTTTTGAACTGTGGTGTTGGAGAAGACTCTTGAGAGTCCCTTGGACTGCAAGGAGATCCAACCAGTTCATTCTAAATGAAATGAGTCCTGAATATTCATTGGAAGGACTGATGCTGAAGCTGAAACTCCAATACTTTGGCCCCTGATGCAAAGAGCTGACTTGTTTGAAAAGACCCTGATGCTGGGAAAGATTGAAGGTGGGAGGAGAAGGGGAAGACAGAGGATGAAATGGTTGGATGGCATCACTGGCTCAATGGACATTGGTTTGGGTGGACTCTGGGAGTTGGTGATGGACAGGGAGGCCTGGTGTTCTGCGGTTCATGGGGTCACAAAGAGCAGGACACGACTGAGCGAATGAACTGAACTGAACAGGGTGTGTTAGAGGCCCTGTGATAGCCTCTCAGACTCACTTGGTTTCAAGGTAACTCTCAGCTGCCACTGGCGGTGTGCCTTCACACAAGGGTAACGACAGTCTCTCACCTCCTGCTGCACCATCTTCCTGCCCCTTTAGGGGCTCCCTGCAGACGCTGCCATCTTGCTGTGAGGCCCGTTCAGTGCCCACACTGAGCGTCCATGGGGCAGAGGGAGCTCCAGCTTCCCACGGGCCAATATTGACCCCAGGGAGACTAGGAGGGATGAATGTACCCCCCTCCCCTTACCTGTCCCAAAAAGCAGTTATAAGGCCTTTTGAAGGATGTCTTGAGAGATGGTGCCCTTGGTTCCCTTGGTTCCCTTGATACCAGCAGGGGTGCAGCTCAGGAATGCACCCCATATCTGCTGCTGCCTAGCACCCGGCTCCTGCCTGTGGTTCCCTGATAGACTGGCAGCTGGAAGGCTTTGCCTTTTGTGGAACCCAGGCCAAGACACTTGAGGATTCTTTTCCTTTATTTTGACAAAGTACTGTTTGAGACGGACAAATTGTTCTGAGACAATGTTCTGCTGTCAGCTGCAGTTTGGAGTGGTTATAAGGGTTGCCTTACACAATGGATTTTTTCAAAGGAGGCAGATTTAATACAGATATACTCATAAATCTGTATTATCTCAGGATAATACGGATTTAGTCATAAATCTAGGGATATGACTTCACAAGAGCAAATACTAGATATCATTGAAAACAGGCCTTTAAGGATCACTTTTAAAAGCAATAATAATTTTATAAATACCATAAATACACATTTAGAGAATGAATGAAGAGACACATCTGTACTAAGCCTTACAGAAATGGATATCTGAGGCCTCAGGCACATTTTCATTAACAGCATATTATTATATGGGTTCCAAAAGCAATGTAATCTCAGAACAACTTAGTGGGAAGTAAAGGTGATGTGTTTTGGAAATCTGTTAGATGCCTCAAAATGTGACTTTGGTTGTGACAAGGACGGTGATAGAAAAGGAGATATGAAGAACCAATGTAGGATGGCTTCATGAATGGGAGATGGGAATATTTAAAAGAAATGTTTCTAAGCAGTATTTCTAAATTACTATAGCATTAGTAATGTCTTAATAAATTAATAAATGTAACAGGTAGACATTTGTCTGTTTCATTTATATTTCTAAAATAATATATCCTCACATTGTTCAAAACCTCTTTTTTGATTTTCAGTCTTTCGAAAGTGGAGACTCATCATTCTTTTCTCGTTTGCTGTCTGTTTAGACATTTGAGGTACATAGAGGGCTTGGCACAAGGAAGGAGTTGACAGACACTAGCCTCTGTGCCATCTTACTTCCTGATTAACAGCTCAAGTCTCCTTGCTCTCTGCTGCTCAGATTCAACCAGGCGCTCATTTGCTTTGCTCTGTTTTCTCTAATAAGGGAGCCAGCCTTGGGCCTAGATAAGCACCTGACTCTTTTTACCTGGTGTGTCCTGGCTGTCTTTCTACCATACAGCTGACAGGGGATGGTGGTGGTGGGGTGCTAGTTAAATGGGGATAATCTAATTTTTGCTGATGAAAATGATATCTTATTTGCCCAAGAGATGATGATTCTTAGGAGACTCCATTCCACTTACCATGAAGAGGCAGGGCATCTACCAATTGCAGGTCAGAGCCACACAGAAAACAGGTGCTGGGAAATATCACTTCCTGGGAAATTTTCCTCATTACCATAAAGGTAATGGTGCTTGGAGGTAGCTAAAACTGGACTGACATGACTGTGGCTGCTTTGAGTAAAGAGAATCCCTGGTTTTTGCCCTTCCTAAAAGCAGAGACATTACTTTGCCAACAAAGGTCCATCTAGTCAAGGCTACGGTTTTTTCAGTGGTCATGTATGGATGTGAGAGTTGGACTATAAAGAAAGCTGAGCACTGAAGAACTGATGCTTTTAAACTGTGGTGTTGGAGAAAACTCTTGAGAGTCCCTTGGACTGCAAGGAGATCCAACAAGTCCATCCTAAATGAAATCAGTGCTGAATATTCATTGGAAGGACTGATGCTGAAGCTGAAACTCCAATACTTTGGCCACCTGATGCAAAGAGTTGACTCACTGGAAAAGGCCCTGATGCTGGAAAGGATTGAAGGCGGGAGGAGAAGGGGACGACAGAGGATGAGATGGCTGGAAGGCATCACCGACTTGATGAACATAAGTTTGAGTAAACTCTGGGAGTTGGTGATGGACAGAGAGGCCTGGCATGCTGCAGTCCATGGGGTTGCAAAGAGCTGGACACAGCTGAGTGACTGAGCTGAATGGCTCTTCCTCGGGCATTAGGTTGTTTCACTATTATTATGGCTGTTACTTGGCGTCGTCATTGGCTCCACGGCCCCTCAGCAGCTGGTCTTTGCAGGCAGGATCCGTACAGAGATGCCACCATGTTCTCAGGATCCACAGGCAGGAAAGTTACCACTTGGGTGTCTTCTGACAGCTGGAGAAGGAAAGCAGCTGATAGATGCAGTTATTGGGACCGAGCTCTTGGATGGTTTCTGGGCCTCTGATCACCTAATCATGTGAGTCTAGAGCAAGGCTCTGAAGCCAGCTCCAAAAAGGGAACAGGAAAATGGCTTCTTCTCATTAGCTGACCAGGTGACCAGTGAGGGTGGAGTGGTAAGGACTTGGATTTGGGGTCAGGCAGGCCAGGTACGCATTTCAGCTCCTCTACTTACTATTTATGTAACCCTAAGTGTATTAGCCGTTTTTGCTTTCCATTTCTTTAGTTCAAAATGGTTATAATAATAGCTTCCTCCTTTCCCCTTAAAATTATTAAAAGAATTATATAAAATAAATATGAGAAATGCTTGGCACATTGTCTGGCAGCAAGTTCTCCAGAGATGTGAGCTGTTATATTGACTATATTACATTTTCTTTACTATACGAAATCCTTCTCTGTCAACGGACGTGTCCTTGCTCTCGGTACACTAAACAAATCATGACTATCCTTGACAAGTTCTTAGAACTTCCTCCCCTAATCACTACCCATGAGAAATAAGAAAAATAGACATGAAGTCATAATTAAACCCCAAATACTTCACATGGGTTTAGGGAATGAATTAATCAACTGAAATAGGCCAATAAGAGATTAGATAAGGAGTTCTTAAAAGAAAAACAAAGGATGTTGCAAAACTGGTAGAATTGTTTCTTATTGAGGGGTTGCTTTTTAGAGATCTTGGTGGCCAAACAGGCAAGAAGTAGCTCAAATTCCCAGGTAAGCAAAACACTTGTTTTCATTACTCTCCTCAAAACATCTATCATTACTAAGTCTGAAGCAATGAAGTATTGTTCTAGAATCTTTGAGTGAGGCATTAAAAAAATGAAATACTAACCTAAAGGACAGCAAACAAGAGAGGGCCATTATCTTCCCTCGGACGTTGCTCCCCAGGCACTCGGCTCCTCTCCAAAGAAGCAACCAGAGTTACCAATTTCTTATGCATCTTTTGGAGATATTCTGTACAGAATGAAGCAAAAAAACTTTTTTATACAGATGGCAACAAACCAAATGCATTGCTTCATATTTTATTATTCTAGTCAACGATGTATCTTGATAATCATCGTAAAGTCAACACTGAGAACTTCCCCATTCTTTTCAAGGCTGCAGAGTGTTTGATCTTACGCAAATACCATCATTCATTGAGGGAATGTCCTGATGGACATGTGGGTTGTTCTCAATCTTTTGCTATTACAAAAAGTGCTGTGATAAATAACTTCCGACTTATGACATTTCTCACCTGTAGAGACAGAACGTTTTTAAAAAAGTGTTTCTTAATCCTTTGGGGTCAGGATGCCCAGACACTCTGAGAAACTTGTGTAAGTGACGCCCCTCCAACACCAGGCCAGGGCACCAAGCCCCCGGCTGCGGTGGGGGTGGGCTGCCAGTGGCTCGACGCTAGCTCTTTCTCCAGGGTGCCATCCCACTCAGATTGCACTGCAGCACGCCCCAGCAGCCGCAACTCACCCAGAGGGAAGAAACTACTGCGTTTCTCTGTGCATCTCATGCTCCGGGGCCCCGTGGGATCGCGCTGAAGCTGGACTCGGTGAAGCTGCCGTCTCTCTTGGCTTTATTCTGCCTTGTCCTCTTTCCCTTAGTCTTCTCACCTTGAAATAAGTCCCTCACGCACCCAAATTCCTGGTTTAGGCTCTGCCTCAAGGGTACCTACCTATGCAAGACAGTGTTTCTCCTAAGAAAAATGTACATATAGATGTCAAAGAGAATTTTACAGACAATTTCAGAAAATTCGCTGGGCCTCTGAGTTCCAGACCAACACAGGGCTTTACTTCGAAACATCCTAAAACATTCACAGTCTCACAAATACCACCTCACATAAGAGAGTATATTATAGCCAGCTATTTCTTCTGTACTTTAACTTCTCTATTTCCTTTTCAGTGGAAGATGTCGACTTGATTAATTACCTTTAGAAATTCAAATATTTTAATCGCTAATTGGACTGTTCACAATTGATGTGTTAAGAAGTGGAAATTTTTACCACAAAGTAGGCTCCAGTTCTCAAATGTATGCCCCGGGTAAAGTGTTTTTCCCTTTGGGAAAAGAGTGGAAATGCATAATCTTTCCAAGTAGCTTCAATATCTGATATCCTTTTGGGGGGAAATGTGGGAAGTATTTTCTCAGTCTTTTGAGGTTAGATGCTCTGGTTTTCTCAGAGTTCCACAGAATTCTGAAGGACACATTCTGCTGTAATTAGCCAGTTTTTATTATCCGGTTTTCAAAAGTTGTAGGAAAATTGCTTCCTTAATCACTGGTAAATTCAAATGCCATAGATTCTTCCAGTTGGGTTTAATGAATCAAATAGGTCCTGAAGAATGACTTTCCTAACCAAAATGGCATCTGAGTAGAGCAGTGTAGGTCTCCATGTCAATTACTGAAGCTTTGTTTTTAGTGCTGCCAGATGTGAGGGGACGTGATGGATAGGAGCTGAATACTAATGATTAATAATAGCAAGAGCAGCACCGATGGCAGCTGCTATTCACAGAGCATCTGCTATGATGCTAGCACCGTGCTAGGCCTTTGCTAAACAGTTTATGCGCATCATCTGATTTAAACCCTCATAACAACCCCAAAAGATAGGGCTCACGTGTGAAGAAAACGAGGGGCCAAGAGGTGCTTCTTTTTCTACTTCAGTGATATCAAATCAAGAATCTCCCAACCTCTGCCGAATAAAAAGCAACCGAAGGATTACGATTGTGATGGCCACATTATTGATGGGACTGAGTGGAAAAGGAGGAAGAAGTTGGGAGGGATGGGGCTGGCAGGACTTGCTGAAAATGAAACTTACCCCTAAATGTGCTGTTGGTGAGGCTTCCATCTCCATTGACCATGGAGAGGGCCTTGGGAGGACAGTGGCTGACTAAGGACTCCCTCCAGGCCTGTGAAAAGGGGGATTCTCAAGTGTGAATTAAACATAACCTTCTCCCTTCTGCCCTCCAGAATCTGAATCCATTTAGAAGAAAATAGGAGTGATATAGGGTGCAAAATATCTGCTTTCAGGATAGTCAAGCTGATTGCAGAGCATGACTGGAACTTTGGACACCTTAGTGGTGTAACCCTATCCCCCAGTTTAAGCTTTAGGAACTGGGTACAGGAAAGGAGCCTGGAGAATCGGGCACAGCCTCACGCTTGTGGGACTGAGACTGAGACAGGCAGAAGGAGGGACTTCATACGTGCCTTTAACTCACTCACTTTGCTCAGCAGAGGACCTCAACATCCAATATCCAGGGCCCAGTGAATGTCAAACGCTAGTCATCTCAGCAACCAGATAAATCACTCTCCCCATAGGGGGAGGACTGAGAGTTTAAGAGAGGGACCAGAAGCCTTTCCTCTGGAGAGTAGGACGGATGTTCACTCTCCTCTACAGAAACGTGAAGACAAATACGAACCTCCTGCCTCAACCCTCCCCAGCAGGAAGGAACCTCTCTGTTGTGAAGTCCCACTTGCTCAGTTTTAATATGCGTCTAACAGATGCCACGTATCCCAGGAATTCAACCCCAGGACCCAAATAGAACAGAAGCATAAAGATACAAAGTGCTTCACATTCCCCACTACTGATAAAAATAAACTGCTGCTCATACAGCACTCAGGGGCAGATATATGACAGTCGGATGTAGAAATACATGCAGCATATAGCCCTTGGGGAGTGGTGAAAATGTTTTAGACAGGAGACAAATCTAGATGACCTGGGGTGTGGTGATGATTTCTTAGATACTACACCAGATGCACGATCCATGCGAGAGATAGTCGATTAGAAAGATGTCATTAAAATTAAAAACTTCTGCTCTGAGAGACTGTCGAGAGAATATGAAG
The DNA here is from genome assembly GCA_006410515.1 of Procapra przewalskii. Lineage (NCBI taxonomy): Eukaryota > Metazoa > Chordata > Mammalia > Artiodactyla > Bovidae > Procapra > Procapra przewalskii. The sequence continues at coordinate 7,215,397 of SJYF01000299.1, forward strand.
ACAAGCCAGGGACCAGGAGAAAAGAAGACAGAAGACATATTTGTAAAGGACTGTCGTCCAAAATATACCAAGAACGCTTAAAGCTCAACAGTAAGTAAACAAACAACCTGACTTTTTAAATGGGCAGAAAATGTGAACTGATATCTCACTAAAGAAGATGTACAGATGGAAAACAGGCGTAGGAAAAGATGTTCAGTATCATTTGTTATTAAGGAACTGTGCATTAAAACCACAACACTATACACCAATTAGGCTTCCCAGCTGGCGCTAGTGATAAAGAACCCAGCCGCCAGTGCAGGGGATGTACAAGGCATGGGTTAAATCCCTGGGTCAGGAAGATCCCCTGGAGGATGAAATGGCAACCCACTCAGTATTCTTGCCTGGACCCCGTGGACAGAGGAGCCTGGTGGGCTACGATCCATGGGGCTGCAAAGAGTTGGACACGACTGAAGAAACTTAGCATGCCTGCACCTGTTAGAACAGCCCGAATTCAAAACAGTGACACTGCCAAACACTGGTGAGAATATGGCACAATAAAAACTCTCATTCGTTACTAATGGGATGCAAAATGATACCGTCACTTTGGAAGATGGTTTGGCAGTTTCTTAGAAAACCAAACATACTAAGCGCACAGATTACCATATAGTCCAACGGTCATGTGCCTTGGCATTTACCCTCAGCCCAAAGAGCTGAAAATTTATGTCCACACAAAACTCTGCACGTGGATGGTCACAGCAACTTCATTCATAACTGTCAAAACTTGGAAGCAACCAAAAGGCCATTCAGTAAGGGGCATGGTGTGAAAATAAAACTAATCAAATGAGAAAAGCAAAGACTTTTCATGAACTTGCTATATGGCAAGGCACTTGGCCACTCACTATTGACAGGGACTCAAAGGCTGCAGAAGAGTAGGCAAGTTTATGGGCGGAAAAAGAGGCGGCTTCAGGTACGCACTATTGGAGGCTGTTCGCATCAGGAAGTCTGACTTATACCAGGCTGACCTCCTGAGCTGCTTACTGAAGATTAGTAATTACTAAAGTCAGCTTCCTGGGCAGTTTACTGTACGTTGTGGGTCAAAGTTCTATTTTTATATGGGGTCTGACCATTGTCCTTTTGTATATTCAGTCTCTCAATGGATAAGTTAACATGTTGTGCATCAGACATTAGAATATTATTCGGCACTAGAAAGAAATGAGCTATCAAGCCATCAAAAGACATAGAGGAAACTTAAATGCATATTACCAAGTGAAAGAAGCTTATCTGAGAAGGCTGTATTCTGTATGATCTGTCTGTATGACATTCCAGAAAAGGCAAATCTATGGAGACTGTAAAAATATTAGTGGTTGCCAGGGGTTGAAGGGGTGTTAATTAGTTACACAAAGAGGCCCACAGACTGAAGTGTCTCTAATGGAGAAGAAGGCCTATGCAAACCAACCAAAATCTAAGTCTGTAAATGCTTCAAGGTTAGGACATGGAAAGCTGAGGACAAGCAATCACAGTGTGTGATCAACAGTCCAATGGACTCTAAGCTACAGCTTATCAAATAATTCTCTTTCTTTGCTTCACAGCTTGTCTGTGTAGGTACTTCCCCAGCTCCTGCCTGAGGCGGGACTGTCACCACTTCCCATTTGATGCTGCCCCACTTGAACCGATGTTTGCTCTAATAAATTCAAAAAATTTTAATATGCCTCAGTTTATGATTCAACAAGGGCAGGGGAGGGATGAACAGGCACAACACTGAGGACTTTTTAGGGCAGTGAAACTGTTCAGTTCAGTTCAGTTCAGGCGCTCAGTCGTGTCTGACTCTTTGCGACCCCATGAATCGCAGCACGCCAGGCCTCCCTGTCCATCACCAACTCCCGGAGTTCACTCAGACTCACGTCCATTGAGTCTGTGATGCCATCCAGCCACCTCATCCTCGGTCGTCCCCTTCTCCTCCTGCCCCCAATCCCTCCCAGCACCAGAGTCTTTTCCAATGAGTCAACTCTTCTCATGAGGTGGCCAAAGTACTGGAGTTTCAGCTTCAGCATCAGTCCTTCCAAAGAAATCCCAGGATTGATCTCCTTTAGAATGGACTGGTTGGATCTCCTTGCAGTCCAAGGGACTCTCAAGAGTCTTCTCCAACACCACAGTTCAAAAGCATCAGTTCTTTGGCGCTCAGCCTTCTTCACAGTCGAACTCTCACTGTATGATGTTATAATGTTAGATATATGTCATTATAACTTGTTGAAGCAGAATGCACAATGCCAAAGTAAACCCTAATGTAAACTGTAGACTTTGGGGAATTATGATGTGCGGGTTCATGGATTTCAACAAACGAATTACTCTTGTGCAAGATGTTGATCGGTGGAGAACACTGTGCATGTGGGCGGGGAGACAGGTATATGGGAACTTACATTTTCTGCTCGATCGTCTGAGAACCTAAAATTACTCTAAAAAATGAAGTCCACTTCAAAGGAAAAAAGAATGTTGTAGAACTAGACAGTGGTGATGTTTGTACAACCTTGTGAAATATACTAAATGTACCAATTGTATACTTCAAAAAGGTTAGTTTTACATTATATGAATTCTGCCTCGATGTTAAAAAAAAAAAAAGGTGAGGTAGTCACATTCAAAACCAAAACAAAACCTGTAGCGAGCATCCTGCATCTTTTTAAACTGGTTTGTTGCTGGGACTCGGCCATGTCCAGGCCTGCCTAGAAGCTATGAGCGGGCCGCCTGAGGGACAGAGGTCCACTGGAGAAAGGACCTGCTCTGACGGGAAGGGGAAAGGCAAGCTCGGTCCAGTAAGGCAGAGGGCGGAGTGATCGGAGAATTAGATGTTTCTGGCCCTCACCTTTCCCTGGTGTAACTGTGTGTCCCCTGTCTTCTAGGCCGACTGGGCTGCCCTTCCATTTACCATCAGGCCCCAGCTCTGCCTTGAGAGTGGGATCTCCAGCACGCGCTCAGACAGTGCTGACGGTTCCCAGGGGTAGCGTTGTTCACACATCCCGCTGGGGCCTCTCACCACTAGTACCAAAATTCTGCTCTGGTTTGTCCTCCGCTGCCTCTGACCCATCTGCTACCTCTCCCTGCCGGCCTAGCTTCTTCCCAACGTAAGTCCATTATTCTGGCTGAAGGTTTTGTCATGATGGAATTGTTACTGAAAGGGTGACCTCTTCCAGGGCCTGGGAGTGGGCTCTTGTCCACCATTCAGAAATAAATTGTCCAGGGAGACACACTCACTAGAAAGGGAGAGCCTTGATTGGGAAGGGGCGTCTGAGCAGAGAGCAGCAGCGGGAGGGAACCCAGGAGCACTGCTCTGCCACGTGGCTCACAGCCTCACGTTTTAAGGTAATGGGGTGAGCTTTCTGGATTGTCTTTGGCCAATCACCTTGCTTGTGTTTGATCTGACTCGAGTCCTTTCTGGTGGTGCCTGCATCTCTTAGCCAAGATGGATTCCAGCACAAGGATTTCTGGGAGGTTGACTGGACTTACCATGGGCCGGTGTCTCCTCCTTCCTTTCGGCCCCTCCTGGGTTCTTCCAGTCGGAGGTAGCTGGTCATTTCCATGTTCCTTATATGAATCTCCTGCTGTGAGATCAGTCGTGCCAGTGGTTATTATCCTGCCTGGCCAGGGTGGGTGGTTTCAGTCAATGGTTCCCCAACAGAATTACATCAGTTTCCCTAAAGCCCTGGGTCAAATCCACCCAGGTCAGTCTCCTGGCAGAGGCCACGCTCCAGCACTGGCCATCACTGTGCCCCTGGAGCCTGTCCCTCCGAACAGAGGTCTGTTTCCAGTGTTCTCTCCCCTAGAAGTCTAGACTCATCTTCACTCCTCCCCCGTCTCTTTTCTTTTGGACTGGCCCAGAGGAAACCAAAAGTCAGAGATCATGAAAGCCAGGATAAGCTAATAATAAAAACACGACGTTATGTCAGAGAAGGAAACATCACACAAACTCCAAAAAGAACTCAGCCTCACAAGCAATCAGAGAAATACTCATTTAGTATTTAGCATATACCCACCAGATTGACTTAAATGAGAAAGGCCAGCAATACCAGCTGTTAGCAGGGATGCAGAGCAACGTGTCTCCGCCACCCACTGGTTGTAAGAGTCAAATGCAGTTAATGGGGAACCGTGCTCAGCAAGAGCGCATGCTCAGTGTGGCTGGCCTCAAGACCCTCCAATCCCTTCACTTCTTGAAGGCAGAGCGGATCCTCTTTGCATCAACAGGAACTTTCTGAACCAAGGTCTGGCCTCATCTTATCATAACCTCTTTGCCAAAGCAAAGTCTCCTTAGGATGGCTCTGCCCCCATCTCCTCGGGCAACTGGCACGGGAGGCAAGCCTGGGGTTCTTCTGCCTCTGGTTCTCCTTGAGGCTCCCAGTGAGGCAGGTTGGGGCCTGGGATCCCTTGCTGCAGTGCTTGCAGCTTGACCAACATCTTCCCAAGCAACAGAATACAAAGAAACTGTGAGGGACTAAAAATAACTGCAGACATGTACAATTGGGGCAGATTATGAACATGCATGCGTGCGTGCTAAGTCAGCTCAGTTATGTCTGACTCTTTGCCACCCTGTGGACTGTAGCCCACCAGACTCCTCTGTCAATGGAATTCTCTGGGCCAGAATACTGGAGTGGGTTACCATGCTCTCCTCCAGAGGATCTTCCCAATCCAGGGATCAAACCTGCATCTCTTACGTCTCCTGCAGGTGGGTTCTTTACCACTCGTGCCACCTGGGAAGCCCAAATTATGAACGATAAGACACCAAAAGGCCAAAGCCCAATCGCCACATCTGAGGTGTGGCAAGCAAAAGCAGGGTATTACAAATGGTCCTGCACAGAGTTCCACCAGGGGCAGGCAGACCACCTAAGCCACTCTCCTGGCTGACCCACGGGTCCAGCCCTGCTCTCACCGCATTTAAGGAATCAGCTCCTCCCTTCTCCCTCACCCCAGGGACTGACCACAGGCATCTGATAGGGGTTCTCGCTCCCTCTCGCTGGAGCACAAGTCTCAGCAAAGCCTTGCCTGAATTTCTCTTCTGGCTTCTTATCAGTTTGTATGGATTACATTGTCCAAGGGCCAGGGCTGCCACCCTGGGTCAGTGTCACCAAGGTGGATAAAGGGACTGCCAGCTCCTTCTGCAGAGCAGCCTCCAGCAGCCTGGAGCTAGCACTGGGCCTTGCTTTAGGGCTGGCATACTTCATGCTGGGGTCAGCGGCACCTTTGGCCTTAGGCACAGCAGGGTCACCAATGAAAATGGAGAGACAGAGCGATGCACACACTTTTTGATGGCTCTGTTCTGGAGCTTCACTGTCAGTATGTGAGACAGGTGGCACTCGTGCTTGGACACTGTGCCTGCAATGGCGGTCAGTGGTCCTGGGATGTGTGCCTGCAGGGACAGAGCAAGAGTGTGGACATGCCAGCATCTCGGGTTGATAAGGGCACAATCCTCAGTGCCCCAGGAAGCTGGAGTAAAGGCCCTTTCACTGAGGGAAATAAAGACAAGAATCAAATGGTGATGACGATCATGATGGTAATGTGTCGATGCTCCAATTTTATACCCTGCTTGCATAACCTGAGAACCAACCACAAAATGCCAATAAATCAGACAATCCTCCAGAGCCAATTCTGTGTTTTTCAAATGGAAGCCTTCAAATTAGCATCAGCATCAAGGGCAAAGTTCTTTAGACCTGAATGCTCAGATTCTACCCTAGGTCTGATGAATAAGAATCACTGAGTGGGAGCCGAGGAACCTACATTTTAAGGCATTCCCCGGATGATTCACGTTTCCTTTCCATCAGGGGAGGCAGGAGCTTCTTTGCAAAGACGGCCATGCCCCTGATGACCCTCGGGCTCAGGGTCTGAGCTCTGCTTCCTCCTCCTCTCAGCTCAGTCTTTTCACCAATGATTGGAGAGCCCTGCACATTGAAAGGGTTCAAGAGTTGTTTTCCAGGCTCGTTCCATTCTCAAAACACAAACTCCTTGCCCCAGAATTCCTTTTAAGAACCTTTGCTTTGTAGAATGTCTTGAACAGGCGATGTTTATATCCCTAATGGGTTGTCAACATTATTTTTTGCTTTCATGGTGATTTTGTGAAATATAAGATTTGGGATGTGTCTTAACACAGTTTCAGGCTGTTATAGCCTGAAAGCCACTTGGGATTTCCCCTTAATGTATGTATCACATAAAGGAAAAAAGGGGCAGGGGGCTGCGTGCAGAGTTTCTGGCTCTTTGACCCCTTGCCTTCCCTCGTGTGCAGCTCTCACAGGGTAGGCTCTAGGTCAACTTGCCTTTTAGGGTTTACCAGGTTACCTGAATTTTTTCTGTGGGTACTCTCTGCATCTTCTTCTTTTCTCATTTTTTTCTCTTCCAGAGAAATTCTTCTCTAGAGTTTTTTAAAAGTAATAATGCAAAAGAGAGACCCCAAACAGGATTTTACACATTGGCTTGAATTTCTTGTTACCCACAGTTTGGGATGTTACTTAGTTACCAGAAGAGTGTGGCTTGGGCTCCAAGAAAATTAGTTTGACACTAAAAACTTAGAAGTGCCAGATGTGCTCAATGTTTAGACAGGCTTGGCAGATGAAAAGTTCCAGAACTGGAAAGTGGTGCAAGCATGGAACCCACTCGGAATCCACAGGCCTCTGCCTTTATGTGCTTTCCCTTCTCTCTTTTTTCTTCTCCAGGACATTTCATTGCCTATGGGTGGACAACAAACGTGTGTTCTTGCAAACGTGTCTCCTCCTGTCATGAATGATTTATCCTGTCTTTGCCCAGTGGCTGTTCTACATTTCTATGAAAATAAAAATAAAGTGGCACCTACTCTAGAAAAGGAGGAAGAGGGAATCTCGATTGAGTCCCCTATTTGTTTTATTTATAGAAAATCACAGACGAGGCAGCATGGCAATTTATAACTATGTTTGGAATATCTCCCCTAATGAACCCATGTTACACCACAGAGGGAAGTCTGATCTAGTCCCTCTGGGGTGGGGCCCCTGAGAACTTGCATTTTTTAACAAGTTCCTAGATGGTACTGATGCTGCCAATCTAAGGACCCCCCAGTTTGAGAACTGGTCAGAGCAATGATTTTCAACCTTGGCTGCACATTTGAAGCACCTCGGGAGCTTTACTAAGCTGAATGCCTAGACTCACCTCAGAAGAACAGGGGGGTTATGAGAGCCACGTCAGCACTTTCAATCACTCTGCATGCTCAGTTGCTTCAGTTGGGGCTGACACTTTGCAACCCCATGGACTGTAGCCGCCAGGCTCCTCTGTCCGTAGAATTCTCCAGGCAAGAATACTGGAGAGGGTTGCCAAGCCTTCCTCCAAAGGATCTTCGTGACCCAGGGGTCGAACCCGCGTTGCCTGTGTCTACTGTATGGCGGGCGGGTTCTTTACCAGCTGAGCCACCTAGAAAGCCTTTCGATGGCTCCAGGGCTGTGTCCTTTAAAACCCTGGTGCCTGGGCTTCTGCCAACTTCAGACCTGTTCCCAGGCATCAGTGATTTTCAAATCTCCCCAGGTGAGTCACACATGCAGCCTGCAGGGTGAGGAGCCGCCAGCACACGTGCCCGTTAGCACGGAGCAGTTGCCACTGCTCAGGAAAGAGGGTGGGCCCTTCAGAGTAAACCCTAGTTTACTGGTCACTTCAAGAGCGGCTGTTTGTTTTCATTTTTTCCTTTCTGTCCTTTCTCCTGCTAAGTGGATTTTGAAACAGAGGCTCTAAATCCGCATTGTCAATGCTGGAGGGGTTTTATTTAACATTTTAATAGTCACAGAAGCAAAAAGGATCACCACAGTCTTTCAAGGTCAGGGAAGCCACCACTTTGAACAAGTGGGCTTGACCTTGCTAATACCTTCTTTTGAAGGTGGGAGGTAGGTCCTATAGCCTCACTGGGAAGGTGACATTTGGAAGGACACCAGGCTAGAGGGGAGGGAGCCTGCTGGTGGTTCGAACTGGCTGCACACCAGCCTGTGACTGCAGGCTGTAGAGATGAAGACATGGAATGCAAGCAGGAAGGGTGGTCTGGGGAGGCCTGTCCAGTGCTCAGAACAGCTAGAGGATGGGAGCCCAGATGCCTCAGGACAAAAAGGGGACTCAGGGAGGCTTGGAAAACACCAGTTGACTCAAACCTGGTGCTGAATGTGACTTTAAAATATATATGTATGTATGTATGTATGTATGTATGTATGTATGTATTTGGCCACATTGGGTCTTTGTCGCAGCATGCAGAGTCTCTGATGGGGCGTGAGAACGCTTGGTTGCAGCATCTGAGATCTGATTACCTGACCTGGGATTGAACCTGGGCCCCCCGCATTGGGAGCGCAAAGTCTTAGCCATTGGACCACTAGGGAAGTCTCTAAATGTGATTTTTTTGTTTGTTTTGATGAGGGACCCAAAGAACACACTTTCCTTTCAAAGAAGTTGGTTTAGACTAATTCACTTTATGGGATTCTTAACCACACACAGACCTTTAAACCTGAAGGGATGCTTCATGAATACCCAATGTCAATTCAGTTCAGTTCAGTCGCTCAGTCATGTTTGACTCTTTGCGACCCCATGAATCTCAGCACACCAGGCCTCCCTGTTCATCACCAACTCCCAGAATTTACCCAAACTCATGTCCATCAAGACAGTGATGCCATCCAGCCACCTCATCCTCTGTCGTCCCCTTCTCCTCCTGCCCCCAATCCCTCCCAACATCAGGGTCTTTTCCAATGAGTAAGCTCTTTGCATGAGGTGGCCAAAGTATTGGAGTTTCAGCTTCAGCATCAGTCCTTCCAATGAACACCCAGAAGTGATCTCCTTAAGGATGGACTGGTTGGATCTCCTTGCAGTTCAAGCAACTCTCAAGAGTCTTCTCCAACACCACAGTTCAAAAGCATCAATTCTTTGGTGCTCAGATCACCCAGTGTAGTTCCCTCCAAGGTAGGTTTTACAGAGCTTTGGGCATTTCCAAACGTCCTTTGAGGGGCCTACTAGGAGATAAGCAGGGTTCCCTGGTGGCTTAGATGGTAAAGAATCCACCTGTCAATGCAGGAGAAGAGAGTTTCATTTCTGGGTTGGAAAGATCCCCTGGAGAAGGAAACAGCAACCCACTCTAGTATTCTTGCCTGGGACAATCCTGTGGACAGAGGATCCTGGCGGGCCACAGTCCATGGGGTCACAGAAGAGTCAGGCGTGACCCAGTGACTGAAACTGCAACAGGAGGCGAGGACCACGGTGGAGCCAAGCTGTGGCCTGGGTGGCCCTTCGGTTGAGTCCAGTCGCTCAGTCATGCCCAGCTCTTTGCGACCCCACGGACTGCTGCACACCAGGCCTCCCTGTCCATCCCCAACTCCCAGAGTCCCGACCCCCAACCTATAGACATCAGGCCTAGTCAGTAAGGCACTTGCTGTGTGGCTTCAAGACAATAAAAGATGATGCAGGGTGCCTGCTCACTCCTGCCAGGCTCCCTCTTAAGCAGCTGCCCTGGGTGAACTCATTCAGTCCTCACCAACCCTGTGAAGAAGCTCTGTCCCCCTCTCACTGGTGAGGAAACGAGCCCAGGGAGGCCAGGGCTATTATCCAGGGTCCCTGTGGTCTAGAGGCCGAGCTGCGACTCACACGCATAGTGTGCAGGGCCCGGCTCCAGCACTGGGCGGTTAGCCTTCCCGGAGGCTGAGCTTGGCTCCCCCTCAGGCTCGCCCCCTGAGCGGGCCTGGCCACATGACGGGGGGTCAAGGCTGCTCCATCTATGGTTCAACGCAAGTTCCTCCTGTTCCATGCCGGGGTGGCAAGACCCTGCCTCTTCATCTCCAAGTGGGCCTCTCTGTTTGCAGCTACAAACGAGTGGCGGGCCTGTGTCTGCTTCCCCCGGCAGGGTGGGCTGTGGGAGCCCCCTAGGCGCCCCCATGCAGCCCCAGGTCCCTCAAAGCCCTTCTCGGTTCCTCCCAGGCAGCCTGCCTCTCAGGCCTCCCCCTGGCCCAGCACGCAGAGCCAGGGACAGGGTCTCCACAGAGGGCAGGCGGGTCTCAGGGCCGACAGAGGCGGGCAAAGCCTGCCCTCTCTGCAGCTCAGCTGTCCTGTACTTTTCCTGAGCAGGTCCTGTCCTCCCTCCTTCTGCAGAGAGATGGCCCTGGGGGTGTCACCTCTCTCCCTCCCTTCTCTCCAGAAGAGGACCCTCCTTCACCCCTTTCAAGTGCTTACTTTGGGGCTTGCCACACCAGTCTATTTACAGCAATAAATGAGGGGTGCAAGGTATGGGTCATGGGTTCTGGTAACTTGCCCTGAGGTTGATTCAGGCCCTCTGAGGCTCTTCCCTGAGCTTTGCAGGTTGAGTTGAGAGGATATGGAACCCACTTCAAACCTTCTATCAGATCAGCCTCCTATTAGAGCCGTTTGGAGGAGGTGGGAGGGTAACCTTGCCAAGTGGAGGACTAGTTAACCGGTTTCTGGGGAAAACCATGCAGCTTTTGGATCAAAGGCTATTGCTCCTTTGAGCCGACCCCACACCTTGTGGAGTAGGCTTTGTCCTCTCAGCGTGGCGGGGCCTTTGCTCAGGTGTCTGCCTTCCCTGCCCAACCTGAGCCTGCAGGCCTTGGAGGTCAGGCCACTTTCACTGCAAATGGCCCTTCATTCCAGGAGGAAGTGTGCTGGATTCTGTACTTCAATCATGTAAAACTCGATTCCAGGGCTCTTCACACTCACATAAGTTTGTTGGATCCATGAAACTTTCAGTTTCAAAAAAGGAACTCAGGCTTGGGGGAAAAATGTCTGAGACCAGATATTGAAGGTCTTTGTGCTTCATTTTATGTTTCAGAAAACTCATTACAAGGAGATGAGACATCTCTGACATGGTTATTGAGCTCACCTTACATGAAAGAAAAATAAGCCTCGCATTTTCTAGGAAAGAGCTTAGGCAGAGAAAGATGTGACTGAGAATCCTTCTAGAATAATGAGGAAAGTGCCGATCACAGACCTATTTGTCCTCCTTGAGGGCCTCACTCTGATACCTTCTCTCCTTTCTTTTGGGGTAGCTTAGATCGGAAGTGTGGCATTGGGATGGTTTCACATCATTATTTCAAGCGTACACATAAAGCCAGATCCTGGCAGTTTCAACCATTCTCCCTCCTGGGCTGTTCAGAAGCCTGTACCTATATTCCACAAGGCAAAATCCGATTCTCTGGAATGCAGCCGTTGTTCCTTTTTAGGCTCTGGGACAGTTTGTTTAAGATAAGGAGAGGACTAACAGGCTGGATTTAAAGTCACTGATGGAAAGACTGAGACAGCGGTTGCAGGCTATACCTATACGGGCACAATGACCTCATCCCTGGGGAGGGCGCCAGGGCCAGGGAAGGACGCTCCACCCACATGGCCCCTGGTCACTGCCGTTTACAAGAGAAATTGCCCTTATTTTCTCTCTTCCTCTAGTGATGCCCCTAGATGGCTAATTCTTACCCCTGGAGCAGCGGGGCTTCCCTAGTGGCTCAGATAGTAAAGAATCTGCTTGCAATGAAGGAGACCCGGGTTCCATCCCTGGGTGAGGAAGATCCCCTGGAGAAGGGGAAAGGTATCCACTCCAATATTCTTGCCTAGAGAATCCTGTAGACAGAAGAGCCTGATGGGCTATAGTCCATGGGGTCACAAAGAGTCAGACACAACTGAGCAACTAACACTTTCACTTCACTTTACCTGAGGAGCTGTGGGGTTCAAGAGTGAAGCAAAAAAAAAAAAAAAGGAATGCTTAAGAGCTGAAACTACTGCAGGAAAAACATGGGGCCCAAAAGGGATGGTTAGGTCCCAGGTCTCAGGCGAGTGCCTGGAATGGGCCACCAAGTGAAGAATTCAAGAACTTCCCAAAACAGAGTGAAAGCAGATTTCTTCAAGGAGACACGAGCTCCATAAACAGAGTGTGAGCCATCTCAGAAGACAAAAGGCCCCAGGGTAGGATGTTGTTGGTTTTTTTATGGGATGGATAACTTCATAGGCTAATGAGTGGGAGGATAATTCCAGCTATTTGGCGGAAGGGGTGGGGGTTTCCAGAAATTGGGTGACCACCCATTTATTGGCCCTGGGATGGTCAGCCCTCCGGAGAAATGGCAATGGCAACCCACTCCGGTACTCTTGCCAGGAAGGTTCCATGGATGGAGGAGCCTGGGAGACTGCAGTCCACGGGATCGCTAGGAGTCAGACACGACTTCACTTTTCACTTTCATGCATAGGAGAAGGAAATGGCAACCCACTCCAGTATTCTTGCCAGAGAATCCCAGGGATGGGAGAGCCGGGTGGGCTGCCGTCTATGGGGTCGCACAGGAGTTGGACACAATTGAAGCGACTTAGCAGCAGCAGCAGCATGGTCAGCCTCAGAACTGTCTTGGCACCAGTGGGTGTGTTGTTTAGCATATGCTAATGGAACAACAGACTGCTTCCAAATAGGAAAAGGAGTACGTAAAGGCTGTATATTGTCACTTTGCTTATTTAACTTACATGCAGAGTACATCATGAGAAACGCTGGGCTGGAAGAAGCACAAGCTGGAATCAAGATTGCAGGGAGAAATATCAATAACCTCAGATATGCAGATGACACCACCCTTATGGCAG
>SJYF01000299.1:7228018-7241408 GCA_006410515.1 Procapra przewalskii
CCCATCACTTCATGGGAAATAGATGGGGAAACAATGGAAACAGTGTCAGACTTTATTTTGGGGGGCTCCAAAATCACTGCAGATGGTGATTGCAGCCATGAAATTAAAAGACACATACTCCTTGGAAGGAAAGTTATGACCAACCTAGATAGCACATTAAAAAGCAGAGACATTACTTTGCCAACAAAGGTCCATCTAGTCAAGGCTATGGTTTTCCAATGGTCATGTATGGATGTGAGAGTGGGACTGTGAAGAAAGCTGAGCACTGAAGAATTAATGCTTTTGAACTTGGTGTTGGAGAAGACTCTTGAGAGTTCCTTTGACTGCAAGGAGATCCAACCAGTCCCTTCGAAAGGAGATCAGTCCTGGGTGTTCATTGGAAGGACTGATGCTGAAGCTGAAACTCCAATATTTTGGCCACCTCATGTGAAGGGTTGACTCATTGGAAAAGACCCTGATGCTGGGAGGGATTGGGGACAGGAAGAGAAGGGGATGACAAAGGATGAGATGGCTGGATGGCATCACTTGAGTCTGAGTGAACTCCGGGAGATGGTGATGGACAGGGAGGCCTGGCGTGCTGGGATTCATGGGGTCGCAAAGAGTCAGACACGACTGCGCGACTGAACTGAACACCCTCCCACTAGGTGATTCCATCTAGTCTCAGAGTTTTAAGGGCCATTTGGAAGCCAGTGACACCCAAATCATCATCACTAGCCTTGACCTCTCCCAGGAACCCCACACTTAGGTACTCAGCTTCCTCCAGGACATTACCACTTAGGCGCATAACAGTCACCCCATGCTTAAAATGGCCAAAACGAGACCCTTAATGCGTACTCTTCCACCTCTCCCTCAAAAAGGCCTGCATCTCAGGCTTGGCTTTAGAAGCTACCTTTGATTATTCATTCTTCTCAACTCTCCCCCCTTCCCCATCAGCCCCTTTCCCACCACCTGTTCTGCCAACTGCATCTCACATCCTATGTCAGCCCATCTCCACTCTCACGGACCCAGTCCAGGCCCCTGTGTCTGTCCCTTTGGACTTGTGGCATCATCTCCCTGGTTCTGCCTTCCACCCTGGCAGGATCACGCCCTCCTCAACCTGGCCTTGCCGAGTCTCTCTCTCATCTGTTCTGCTGTTGCCACACTGACCCTGTTACAACTTCTCATACTTGCCAAGTTCGTTTTCATTTTAAATCATTTACTCTAGACATTTTCCCTATCTGGAGTGATCTTTGTTCTGACAGGGCAAACAGCCCCCACGGCTCCAAAAATGCACTTAGTATTTGAAAGCAAAGGGCACATAAATGTTCACATTATTTGCTGCTTTAGATAACCTACACCGTGACTATATGCTTTCATCTGGGGTGATTAGGAACTGTCAAGAGAAAAACAGAGACACTCAGAAATTCACCTTTCTTGTTAATAAGGTAATGTGATTCCAAACTGAAGAATTCTATGAGGTTATATGGTCCATGACTCAGAGTGACTCACACTCCACCCTGGGTTTGATAAAAATCCCTTCCTGATGCCAAAGGGAGATTTCCTTCGGTAATTTAATCAATTGAACCTGTTGCTACGTTACCATTGCATCACTTCTTGCTAAGATTTATCCCCCCTTTCCCCCAAAAGAGTCTCCGTGCTGTCTCTTAAACTTTAAAATTGGCAATGAGCAATACTTTTAGGACAGACATTGTAAGGCTTAAACATGAAGGTCACAAAGACTGAATCCAATTCTCTTTTCTAAAATGAGACACAGAGGAAATGACACACAGGAACATTTCCCTGGATATGACAGGCTCAGTTATTTTGCTGACAGTGCCTCAACACACACTCTACCTTCCCAGGGGTGAGGTCAGGTGGGCTGCATATGCCTCGGTCACCATTCAACTATTTTGCAGTTTGTCAGTGGCTTTCGAAGCTCGTGTTCTTTGGGCCCTAGAGGAGATGTTTGCAGTTCAGGTTGAGCTGTGGGCAGCTGAGAGCAAGTCCATCATGTTGGGTGTTTTCAGATACCTGTATCTCTGCCCTGGGAAATAGAAGTTGGTGGCAAAGATCATTCTTCCACTCCCTGCAGGCTGAGTAGCCAGCATGCCCCCAGCCCACGGAGAAGGCAGAGACTGACAAAACAGAACACACTGACGGAAGGTGTGTGATCTCCTGATTAGCCAAGACATTCAGAAAACTCTCATTCTCCCTGAATTTGAGCCATGCCCTATTTGCCACCTTATATTACCTTTGCTCGGGCTTCCCTGGTGGCTCAGAGGTAAAGAATCAGCCTACAATGCAGGAGTTGCAGGAGAGGCAGGTTCAGTCCCTGGGTTGGGAAGATCCCCTGGAGGAAGGCATGGCAACCCACTCCAGTATTCCTGCCTGAAGATCTCCATGGGCAGAGGAGCCTGGCAGGCTATAATCCATAGGGCTGGAAAGAGTTGGACGTGAAAGAAGCGACTTAGCACGCACACATGCCCACATTCCTTTTGCTCTCCTTCGCTGACCAACGTGTCAGAGGCAAAGTCCACGCTCCAAGGCAGTATGCTTCTGAGAATACGCTAAAAAACTAAAACAGGGAAACAATTTAAATGTGAGCAAAACCCTGGTTCACGCTGCGGTCAACGGAAGTTCCGGCTTGGATTCACAGTGTTGACCTGCTGCTTAACTCTGCAGTCATAAAACAGATTTATTCAGGATCAGCGGCGAATTTATTATTTATTTTGGCTGCGCTGGGTCTTTGTTGCTGCACCGGAGTTTCTCTGACTGTGGCGAGCAGGGGCTGCTCTCGCGTTGCGGGGCACGGGCTTAATGCCTGGCTTCTTGTATTGCGGAGCACTGAGTCTAGGGCAAGCAGGCTTCAGTATTTGCTGTGTGCGAGCTCTGGAGCTCGAGTTTCAGTTGCTGCATGTGGGCTTAGTTGCCCTGTGGCATGAGGGACCTTCTGGACCGGGGATCAAACCCATGTCCCCTGCACTGGCAGGTAAACCACCAGGGAAGCCACAATCAGCAGAGACCTGGAAAAGAAAAAAAAGGAACACGGAGCCTGCATCCATGGAAAGCCAAATGCAAGTCCCTGCGCAGCAAGGGAGAGACAGCACTTTTATGGAGGAAGAGGAAGTTGGGAGGGCTGGAGGAAACCAGGAGGCCAAGGCTTTTCCTGGCAGAACTGTTGCCAGGAAAGAGGAGTCTGTGTTCCTGTTGCGCTCTGCTGTGGTCTCAGGACAGAATAGCTCCCTCTTCTGGTTTTCCAACTCTTTAATTAAGGTTTCTGTGGATGAACTTTTCACAGCAACCACTATGTGAAACCCTCAAATGTGTATTTTTACCTTTCACTCTTTTTGAAGGACAGAAGCAATATAGAAAAAAAAGATAAGAGTAAAAAGTGACTAATCCCCACCAGATTTTTAATCGCAGCACCTGTTTCCTGATAGCAACCTCAAGTAGGGGAAAGGGGCACAGACAGGAGTCTGTTAGAGTCCACAACTCGATCACTGATGACTATGGAGAAGGAAATGGCAACCCACTCCAGCATTCTTGCCTGGAGAATTCCATGGACAGAGGAGCCTGGTCAGCTATAGCCCATGGGGTCTCAGAGAGTCAGAAACGACTGAGTGACTGATACTTTCATTTTCACGTTTGGCACAGACTAAACACGTTCTGTTCATTCTCTTATCTAAACTCCAGTGTTCAAACTAGCATACTCGGATAGCTATTATTATCTCCATTCAATGAATGCAAAAACAGGTGCAGAAAGTCAGGTAAATCTCTCTAGATCTCAAAGCGAGCCCACGGCAGGGGTCCGCCTGACCCCCGGTTCTCTGGTCCCTGCACTCCCAGCCCTGCTTCCTTCTGCAAGGTCCCTCCTCTGATCCCTCTGGATATCCATACTGCCCCAGCGTCTCCAGGACGAGAAAAATCAAAGAAAAGGGCACAACCCTGGTCAGACGCTGCATTCTCTTCCGGTTGCGGTCCTCTCATTCTCCTTTGCTTCCGTGAATTAAATGATTAATTTGTAATGAGACTGATTTTAATGCACACAAACATTTTGTTCTGTCTTGGTGCTTTGGATCATTTTTGCCGTGTTGTCAGTAGGAAATGATTGTCAAATTAATCCAAGCATCAGGATCATCTGGAGAAACTTAAAAAAAAAACATATCCAGGACCCCATTTCAGACCTGAATCAGAATTTCCATGGCCACAACATGTGTCTCTGTTAAGAGGGGTGTGTGTCTGTGTGTGTGCTTGCATGCGTACACATATTTGTTGATAACAAGATCTCCCTTCTTAGCAACTTTCAAGTATACAATACAAATAGTTAACTATAGTCATGTTAGAACATTAGAGCTCCGGAACTGAGTCATCTCATAACTGACACTCGGTTCCCCTTGACCGTATCCCCGTTTCTCTCCCTCACCCCCAGGTCCTGCTCCTCTGTTTCCATGAGCTTGACATTTTTAGGTTCCACACAAAAGTGAGACCATGCAGTATTTGTATTTGTGTTTCTTCATCCAGTTTATTTTACTTAGCCACAGTGTTCTCTCAGTTCATCTATGTTGTCACAAATGCTAGAATTTTCCTTTCCTTTCGGCCATGCCTCATGGCTTGTGGGATCTCAGTTCCCCCACCGGAGATCAAATCTGTGCCCCTCGCAGCAGAAGCACAGACTCTGAATGAGGGGAGTCCCAGAATTCTCCTTCTTTTTTAAGGCTGAATAATGTTCCATTGTGCATACATACACTCTGCTTTCTCTGTCCGTTCACCATTGATGGGCATTCAGTTGTTTCCACACCTTGGCCACTGCAAGGAAAGCCACGTCCTGATTTCACTTCCTTTGGGTGTATGCCCAGAAGTAGTGGGGTGGTTGCATCCTAAAGGTAGTTCTGTTTCTAACTTTTTGAGAATCCTCCATATTGTTTTCCATAATTAACCTTTAAAACCAAGCTTCTTCAAAGTACAGAAGTGTGTAAAATATGCCACAATCTTGTTTAAAGGGGGATATATATATATATATATATATATATATATTCCCTGGTGGCTCAGATGGCAAAGAATCTGTCTGCCATGCAGGAGACTTAGGCTCGATCCCTGGGTCAAGAAGATCCCCTGGAGAAGAGAATGGCAATCTACTCCAGTATTCTTGCCTGGAGAATTCCATGGACAGAGGAGCCCAGTGGGCTACAGCCCATGGGGTTGTAAAGAGTCAGACATGACTGAGCGACTTTCACAAAATAAAAGATACCCAAGGAACTGGTAATATTGGTTCCCATAGGGAGAGTGGATAGTCAGCTGCTCTCTGGCCTGGAGCAGAGCCACCCAGCCGAGCACAGTTGAGGTCAACCAAGCCTCCAGCAGCTTCACAGCTGTGTGAACAATAACAGATAATTATTGCTTAAAATTAATAGAAATACATCATAAGAGTGCTGTGTATCTCGCCATTATGCTACAATAATTCCCTGCTTATGTATTTATTCAAGGAATCTACCGTGTAAGAGTGAGGCTCTGGAGCCAGACTGCTTGTGTTTGAATCCCAGCACTGGTGCTATCCAGCTGAATCCTTTGGGCTAGTCACCTAAGCTGTCTGTTCCTGTGATTTCTCATCTATAAAGTGGGAATTCTAATAGCTGCTGATGTTCAGTTGCTAAATCATGTCCAACTCTTTGTGACCCCATGGACTATAATCCAAAGGGTCCTCTGTCCGGGGGATTTCCCAGGCAAGAATACTGGAACGTGTTGCCACTTCCTTCTCCACTTATAAAAGGGCCAACTTCAAAGGGCTCGGTGCTTTCTAACATACATTTTAAATACAAAACTATTAATATATAAAGTGTCTTGTCCATATACCACCTGAAACACCTTATAAAATGCCAGTCGGCATTATGCTGAATTTGGGCTATACCACTATTACATAAAAGGAAGAAAAGGAAGGAAATGTGCTCAGCCAGGGTCCTTCTGGAGCACCAGGAGGAAAGGGAGTTACACTCGCGTTGAGTGTCAGTGACTCCAGGAGGAGCAGCCCCGCCCAAGGCTGGCAACAGCAGAGAGGCTCACGTTGTTTCCACGAACCTCCGGAGTCCTCCCCATCTCTGCAGCATCTGCCCATTCCAGGACATTGAAAGGTATTGCGAGATCATTCAAAGTGCCTCTGCCAGAAGTTTAGGCTGAAAATCCCTCCTGGGATAAGAAGGATTATGAGGAATTGATGTGTTTTCCTAACCTTTAATGCTGTTTTTACCCCAAACTCCATCAAATTTTAAAAGCTTTTGGTCAACCTAAGACTTTGCTAATATAATGATGAGAGTGTTCTCAGGCTTCCAAAAAAAAAAAATCTAGGGATAAAGTAGTAAAAGGGAAATCTAGAATCTCAGTCACAGGGGAAGAATACTTTGTAGCTTCTAAATTTAAGCACTTAAAATATTGAAGCTATCAAATGGTATACTACCATGAGCTGGATGGAAATGAACAACTTTTTTCACCTTCATAAACATGTGTATATGTGTGTATGTGTGTATATAAGAAATACATCTTTAAAACTGTTGATAATGTTCTTTTGAGAAATTTTGAGCTATTTTTGAAAAATGTCCAAAGTAGAGAAAAGCAGAAACATTTGCCCTAAAGATGGACAAGAGCGTTCCCGAGAACCGGTGATGGTGGAAGCGTGCCTCACACCACCATCTTCTCATTTCCCACACCTCCAGCGAAGTCTGTGGGACAGTTTCCAAGGACGGTTTCCAAGGTAAACCAGAAACTGAAGGCCAAGGCTTGTATTTCCTAGTTCTGTCTCTGCTGTTTACCTCCTGCAGAACTTTGTGCATTATCTCATAAGAAAAATAGAAATAAAGGCTTAAATGAGATCGTTACAAAGTGGTTTTAAATAATTAAAATAATTATGATGCAGAGATAACACTCATGTGTACCGACATGTATGAAGAGTTGCAAACATGGAATCTGAATGCTAAAAGAGATTTTAATTCTATCTTTCTTTTAACAGATGAAGAAACTGAGGAACAGAAATGTCAAATGACCTGCCCAAGGTCACACAGTAAATTCATGCTGCTGGAGATTAGAACATAGGTCTCCTGATGCATAGTACCTGGATTGTAATATACTTGGCACAGTGAAGTCAATGTCCAGTCTAAAAATGGAAAATAAATGGATATATTTGAAGAATAACTACTTTTTATAAAAAAAAGTCAGTCAGTCATTCAGTTCAGTCGCTTAGTCGTGTCCGACTCTTTTCGACCCCATGAATTGCAGCATACCTGGCCTCCCTGTCCATCACCAACTCCCAGAGTTCACTCAAATTCACGTCCATCGAGTCAGTGATGCCATCCAGCCATCTCATCCTCTCTCATCCCCTTCTCCTCCTGCTCCCAATCCCACCCAGCATCAGAGTCTTTTCCAATGAGTCAACTCTTCACATGAGGTGGCTAAAGTACTGGAGTTTCAGCTTCAGCATCATTCCTTCCAAACAACAGCCAGGACTGATCTCTTTTAGGATGGACTTGTTGGATGATCTCCTTGCAGTCCAAGGGACTCTCAAGAGTCTTCTCCAACACCATGGTTCAAAAGCATCAATTCTTCAGCACTCAGCCTTCTTCACAGTCCAACTCTCACATCCACACATGACCACTGGAAAAACCATAGCCTTCCCTAGATGGATCTTTGTTGGCAAAGTAATGTCTCTGCTTTTGGATATACTGTCTAGGCTGGTCATAACTTTTCTTCCAAGGAGTAAGCGTCTTCTAATTTCATGGCTGAAGTCACCATCTTCAGTGATTTTGGAGCCCCCCAAAATAAAGTCTGACACTGTTTCCCCTGTTTCCCCATCTATTTCTCATGTAGTGATGGGACCAGATGCCATGATCTTAGTTTTCTGAATGTTGAGTTTTAGGCCAACTTTTTCGCTCTCCTCTTTCACTTTCATCAAAAGGCATTTTAGTTCCTCTTCACTTTTTGCCATAAGGGTGGTGTCATCTGCATATCTGAGGTTATTGATATTTCTCCCAGCAATCCTGATTCCAGCCTGTGCTTCTTCCAGCCCAGCGTTTCTCATGATGTACTCTGAATAGAAGTTAAATAAGTAGGGTGACAATATACAGCCTTGACGGACTCCTTTTCCTATTTGAAACCAGTCTGTTGTTCCATGTCCAGTTCTAACTGTTGCTTCCTGACCTGCATATAGGTTTCTCAAGAGGCAGGTCAGGTGGTCTGGTATTCCCATCTCTCTCAGAATCTTCCACAGTTTATTGTGATCCACATAGTCAAAGGCTTGGCATAGTCAATAAAGCAGAAATAGATGTTTTTCTGGAACTCTCTTGCTTTTTTCGATGATCCAGTAGATGTTGGCAATTATAAAAAGTAGAGACATCATTTTTTTCCCTTGATATGGATAGAGGGCAAGGAAATTAGAATAGATTTTAAAGGCTAAGTGATAGTAAAAATAATAATAGACATTAAATAGTGTGTGATTTAGTAATAATAATACAGTTAATAAGACACAGTAAATATTACATGGCAGGCCCTGTGCTTATTATCTCACTTTTTTCCTCATGATATCCCTGCGAGACTGAAACTCTTCTTATCTCCAATTCAGCAAAGAACAAACAGTTTTATGGAAATTTTCCAGTGAGATGGCTTACACTTGTAGGTGGTGGATGAACTCAGTTTTACAGCCTCACTTTGACAAATGCAAACAGATGAGAGGCCTTTCCAAGAACAGAAGCCATAAAAAAAATAAATAAATAAAATTAAAAAAAACGAAAACCAAGAACAGAAGCCAGGGATTTAAAACCTGCCGTGGCTGAGGGGGCTGAAGGACTGGATTTGGAGTGTTCCTGCGAAGTTAAGTGCATTTATACATCCATTTAATCCCCTTAGCAACCAAAAGACCTGGTTACTAAGTTTTTCTTGGTTCCATTTTACAGACATGGAAACTGAGAAAAGAGAGATCAAATAACTTGATAGAGGTGGAGACAGGATTTGACCCCAGCTCTGCTGCCTTCTGATTCCGCGCTTCTGGCCAGCATACTCTGCTTCCTCCTGGGCAGCAGGTCTTCCATCTGGAAGGCAGGAGTTGAACACCACTCATGAGGTTTAAGAGAGGATTACACTGCCAGTGCCAGGTAATTGAAGGAGCTGGAGCTCCTAGGTGCTCCAGGAACGCTATTTTTGTGGGGATGAGACAGGAAAGAAACCTTTGTTTGGAACCGTCGAATTTAGAACTTGGCGTCTTCCTAGGTATCTCAGCTAGTTTTCTCCCCCTAAATTCTCAGTGCTAACATTCTCCATGTTTCCTTGCAGTTTCCCTTCTGCATACATCACATACATACATTCCCTTCGCATATGCATGAACCCCCAAGATGCAAATTCAGCTTTCTCATGAAAACCATTAAAACACTTTGTCGGATTGGTGATGATGGGGCTTAAAACCAAAATAGCACGCTGGCTCCCAAAGGGTTCTTGTTCCTGTCGACCTTGAGATACTGAAAGAAAATAATTGAAGCAGGGCCTGTGCAAGGTTCCCACAGAGATTTATGAACAAAACCTTAAACACCTCAGTAATGCAGCCTGTGTTTAAATCGCTCCATTGTCAGTGACCTCCAAGCAGAAAATCTGAGAGGGGGGTGATTTGAGAGCTCCCAGCAGGAGAGACAGCATGGTGGGAGCGGGAAAAGCACCTCTCTTGCAGAGGCACCTGGACACCTGGACACACAGGGGCAGTAAAAGCTGCTGAGCTGAATTAAAAGGTGAGCGGTGAGACCTGGTGGGCCACGCGTGTTTTTAACGTGTTGTCTGTCCCTGTTAGCATTTCACGTCTCAGCCTTGACCACAGATTCGTCCCCCACCAACACAAATACTCAGACACACGCTTAACTTTTCAAAATAGATAGTTTGCCCAAAGAGGACTCTGGAACTTTTTTTGTTTAAAACAGTATCCATTTCTTAGAATTGGTTCTAATCAAAGCCAATGGTGACTTAATGTCTTAAAACTGCCTCAGTGAGACATTTCTAAATTGAGTCTACAGGGCATCCACACTTTTGAAAATGGATAAACCTTCAACGAGTCACAGTACAGGTAGCTTGTTTCTATTCGGAGAACTGACCTTAAGCTTTGTAGTATCAAATTCCTTCTATTTTTCCCTGTGTTTTTTTTCATGATTTGTTCCAGAAAATGCTTACATGGTAACCAATACAAATAACCAGTCGCCCAGCTGAAGGACTTCCCACAAGGGAATGTGGAAATCAGGAGACAGTGACATTGCTGGCTTGCCTCCCTGAAATGATTTCATCAGTCAGTCAGTTCAGTCACTTAGTCGTGTCCAACTCTGTGACCCCATAGACCACAGCATGCCAGGCCTCCCTGTCTATCACCAAATCCTGGAGTCCACCCAAACTCATGTCCATCGAGTCGGTGATGCCATCCAGCCATCTCATCCTCTGTCGTCCCCTTCTCCTCCTGCCTTCAGTCTTTCCCAGCATCAGGGTCTTTTCCAAGGAGTCATTTCTTCGCGTCAGGTGGCCAAAGTATTGGAGCTGCCACTTCAGCATCAGTCCTTCCAATGATATTCATTACTGGTCTCCTTTAGGATGGACTGGTTGGATCTCCTTGCAGTCCAAGGGGCTCTCAAGAGTCTTCTCCAACACCACAGTTCAAAAGCATCAATTCTATGAAATCATAGCTGTAACCCAAACCCAGCATTGGTGCTCATAGACACACACATAGCGTTCACCCTCAGCCAAATTCACCAACCCATCTGAATCAGTTCACAGTAAGACTGAGATCCTTATTGTGAAGAAAAAAGAGATGGCGACACACTTCAGTCAGCTCCCTGAGACATCCTCAGAAGCCAGCTTCTTCAGCTTTGGCCAAATGGATGTATAGTCAGCTCTCCCTATCCACAGATACTGAAACTACACATCCGGGGTGCTGGTGAGTACTACATCATTTCATATGAGGGACTTGAGCATGGCGGAGTCCTGGACCCCATATTCCATGGATACAAGGGATGAATACAGTTACATGGTCACATAAATCCATTTACAGATGTTTGGTATAAAGAGGTTATCAATTTCCTCCGGAAACCAATTGGCAAACAGAGTCACTGGGACTTAAACAGGTTCACTGGTTTAAAAAAAAAAAAAAAAGCCCATGTGAAAATGGATGGGCAACGATTCCACTCCTAGTTTTAAACTCAGACTCCAACACAGGGACTCGAACACACACTTGTACACAAATGGTCATAGCAACACTAACCGTGATAGTCAGAGGAAGGTGGAAACAACCCCAATGTCCATCATGTGACGAACAGATCAGCAAAATGTGATGCCTCACATTGTATGTCATTCAGTCTTCAAAGGAATGAAGTGCTGACCCATGGTACAACGTGGATGAATGTGGAAAACATCCAGACACAGAAGGCCACACGTGCTGCGTGATCCCACTTAGATGCATATCCAGAACAGGCAAGTCCACAGAGATGGGAGGCAGATTAACTGTAGCCAGGGTCTGGAAAGGGAGGTGAGAGAATGGGACTTGACGCCGTAAGGGGAATACAATTTCCTTTTGGGGTGGCGGATATTGTTTGGAACTGGGTAGATGTTGAAGCTGAAACTCCAATCCTTTGGCCACCTGATGCAAAGAGGTGACTGACTGGAAAAGACCCCGATGTTGGGAAAGATTGAAGGCGGGAGGAGAAGGGGACAACAGAGGATGAGATGGCTGGATGGCATCACCGACTCGATGGACATGAGTTTGGGTGGACTCCGGGAGTTGGTGATGGACAGGGAGGCCTGGCGTGCTGCAGTTCATGGGGTCGCAAAGAGTTGGACACGACTGAGCGACTGAACGGAACTGAACTGTGAGGTGATAGCTGTCCAGCGTGGGACTGCACCAAATGCCACTGAACTGTACACTGTGAAGCAGTCGATTTTGTTACGTGACTCTTAGCTCAACAAATAGAAAGAAAGGCCAGGGAATCAGCCACAGACCCCACCAGAGAGGAAGGAACTTCGCTGTTCCTGCCTGTGCTGCGTCTCCAGCCCCAAGGCCCCTCTCCCCTCTCAGTGATCTCACAGGTTTGCTTGGATACGCAGCCGTTACCACTCAGGTTTCTGTTGCCTGACGTGCGGCAAGCAAAAGCACTGAGACACCGAGGTTTGTAACAGAGAGGGTTTATTCACAAATCAGCTATGTGAGGAGGCGGCAAAACCTGTGTCAGACTCACCTCCTTATAGGCAGGGGCCTTGAGCATTTACGGCATAAAGCATAAAGAACCAGCGTGGGCTGAGGCGTGGGCAGTCTGGGGAAGGGGCAGTATTTGTCATTCTGCACAGTAGTGACTAAGCTCCAGGTCTCCCCACATTCAAACGTGGAAGCACATAGCACCATCTGAGGGTGGAGTTTTCAGCCCTCTGCCTTCGAGAGGTCACCCGGCAGACACGTGTGCACAGCCAGTTGGAGGGCTGGCGGTTCTAATCAGTCTTAACTAGCTCAGCTTGAACCAGACACAGCAAACTCCAAGTTCCTGGAAAACAATTTGGACAAACATTTATTGCTTAGGCTTGAGGACATGCAAGTCTTCACCTTGATTTGTGAAGGCGAAGGAGAGGGATTTGACCAACAATTGGCTTCAATGGCACAGAAGATGAGAAATCTCCATGCCACCCACTTGTCCAGCCCATCAATGCGCTTCCAGTCAGCCGCCATCCCCAGCCTGGCACTCGTCTTCCACATCCAATGACAGCTGCCCTTGGCTGCTATTCAGAGAGGGTTTGCCAGTACCCATTGGACAGTAGCTGGTGAGGGCCTGGGACCTTGCCTTTACCGGGGTACCACTTTGCTCATCCTCATTTTGCCTCGGAACTTCAGGGAACCAGGGAGTTAAAGGGTTTTGAGGTGTTCTTCTTGTTGCCAGAGAAGTCTGACCTATATACAGGGGATTTTTCCTAAACAGAACACTTTCAGATTCAAGGAAGTGAGAATTGGATTGTTGTCTTAGCCTGGGTCACCCAGAAAGCAGAGCCTGAAACAAATGCACACAAGCAAATGGGTTACTTGGGAAATGATCCCACAGAAGAGTGAAGGGCGGAGGGGAACTAGGAACCAGGGAAAAGGGAAAACCACTATCCAGATGTATTATCAGTTTGGCCCCTGCGACAGGTGCTGCTCGATCTTGCCTGAACTTTCTGAGGAGCCTCCTGCATGGTGTCTTCTCAGGACTACTAGCCTTGATTACAGTAGGGGGAAATATCTGTCCGTCAGTATCTGTCCCCACTTGATCAAGGGTGGTCCAGTAGTACTCACATTCCTGAACTGCACATTTGTGATTGCCCAGCTCCTTGGAAGAAAAGCTATGACCAACCTAGACAGCACATTAAAAAGCAGAGACATTACTTTGCCAAC
>SJYF01000299.1:7251216-7278411 GCA_006410515.1 Procapra przewalskii
TTCTAAGGCCCACTTGACTTCACATTCCAGGATGTCTGGCTCTAGATTAGTGATCACATCATCATGATTATCTGGGTCTTGAAGATCTTTTTTGTACAGTTCTTCCATGTATTCCTGCCACCTCTTCTTGATATCTTCTGCTTCTGTTAGGTCCATACTATTTATGTCCTTTATCGAGCCCATCTTTACATGAAATATTCCCTTGATATTTCTAATTTTCTTGAAGAGATCTCTAGTCTTTCCCATTCTGTTTTTTCCCTCTGTTTCTTTGCATTGATTGCTGAAGAGGGCTTTCTTATCTCTTCTTGCTATTCTTTGGAACTCTGCATTCTGATGCTTATATCTTTCCTTTTCTCCATTGCCCTTTGCCTCTCTTCTTTTCACAGCTATTTGTAAGGCCTCCCCAGACAGCCATTTTTCTTTTTTGCATTTCTTTTCCATGGGGATGGTCTTGATCCTTGTCTCCTGTACAATGTCAGGAACCTCATTCCATGGTTCATCAGGCACTCTAGCTATCAGATCTAGGCCCTTAAATCTATGCCTTTATTAAGTACAAAACATCTGTGCCTCTCACAGTTGGGGGGTTGTAAACAATCACATGTGACCAGACGAACCTATACAGGCAGGCTAGATAACCTTCAGAGTTCATAAGTTGCAACACTCTTGTCACACCCAGGAATTTTTATTAACTTGGAGCTGAAAGTTAACTCCTTCTCTGAGAGAAATGGTTATGGGGGAGAGCCTCCCATAAAGTACTCTAGTTTTGGGAGTAGATGCTCGGGAACAGGGGGTTTCCTGAGGCTTGATCACACCTTTGCATATGCCAAAGCCTCCTTCCTCGTGACCTTTGCCATGGGCGGAGTTCCTCACGCTGGCCCCCGGCAGTATAGGCATACTGGTATATGCCTCAGAACAGATCTCCTTAACCCTGGCCAGAGCTGGAGATACGTTGCCAAATTCTTGCCCTCAGACATACTTTTCTAGATTCTGTATCTCCTAAGAGCAAACCCAGGAAAGGGTCTGCTGCTCGCTGTGCTCAGGCAGCTCGCCTCTTTGGGGCAGATTTTCCAGCCACGACTGGAGTGATGTTGTGCCATCCCTAGTGGGCATGACCAAACATTTCCTGGGATGTTGCTTCTTACTCTGTTTTTTAATGGTGTGTACTTTACATAAAAAGGAAACCTTTACTTAAATAGTTATCTACAAGCAAAACTGCAGGTGATGAAAAGTTTTTCATTGTTGGATAACTGATTTGCAATGAAAATGATTTTGTCATCCCGATTTTGCTACTATTTTTTGTTTTTAAGATGTTTATTCTCTCTTATAATACCACACATACATTTTATTAAATTTCCATTTTCTTTGTTGAGCTCACATTCCATTCATGCTTCTCTGGTCCCCTATGTCATACTCCATGTGTTCACATCACCAGTATCTCGGTGACTCCTTAGATGGGGTAAATTTATTATCTATCCTGCTCTGATCTGATGCTCAGTCCTGTGAACTTACCTCCCAGTGGGGAGGAGACTTATAATAAATATATAATAAGAATCAAAAAAATAAGAAAGTGTGAATGCTTTCAAGAAACTAAACTAGACCAAAGGGTAGAAAGGGGTAGAAAGACTGGAGCTGGTATTTGGTCAAGGAAGCCTTCTCTTCAGATGTGACATTTATGTTGAGAAACAGGGCCTCATAATTATACCCTCAAAGCATATTTATTTCCAAAGCCACACATATATCTCCATCATGAATGCTGACATTGTTTACTTAAGGATTCAGTACATGGTTTTGCTAAATTTGTTATGAACAGCTAAAGGGGAAAATAGATGTCTAGATAGTTTAAAAACTATTCCACTACTAAACATAAGAAATAGCAGGTATAATATAACAAATATTTATAAATATACTGTTTCTAAATGAAATATATATTTAAATTAAGAGATGGGCTCACAATAAAGTAAAAGAAATCATCAGTCACCAAAAATAACAAGGAAAATGAAAGCCAGTAAGGTCAACATGAGACCTGAAGCTTCAGCTACTGCAGGGAAGGAGTTTGGATACTAATCGCTATGTAGGAACAGGAGATAAAGCCTTCAGCCTGAGAGACAAGCAATTGAAATTGCAACTGCAACATGAATCCAGGATAAAAGAGTGCAGAATTTTAAAATAAATTTTTAAAAAATCCATTAGCTTTGGATAAGAGTTTGTTTGTTTGTTTTTAAGATATCCTTGAGGATTTATAGCCACATAACCATCTTGTGTTCAAATTCATGCCATAAGCAAGATGTAGAAAATTTTAAATTGAGATAATAGCATAAAATATAGAGTTTAGCTGGTGATGGTCCTGGAGTATCTTACAAAAGCAAAAACAGCACCTTTGTTAAAGAATGTTCCCTTAATGTGTCTCTGTCAGGATTTCAAGAGATTAAATTTGAATGAGGCCAAGTTCATGGTCTAAAACTATAAAACATATGAGGAAACAATAATGTGAAAAGGAGTATACAAATGGAATAGAAGACAGAATTAGAATTTTAAATGTTAGGATTCTTGAATAGAAATGATCTTCAAAAGGATTTAAAGGATTAGCTATATAAAAGAAGGTCTTAAGGGAAGAGTACAAGATTCTCTGAGAAAAGATCAAGCTGACCTTTAAAATAGAATGAAATAGAACTTTTAGAAATTAAAAATATGGCAATAAATGCTAAAACTTGTTGGAAGAGAAAATATTTACATATTACATATCTAACAATGGACTTGTATCTGGAATATGTAAAGAACTCTCTAAATAAATTATTGATACATATAATAATTTAGATAGATCTCAAAGACATTATCTTCTTCATGGATCACAGCCCTGTTGTAGTGATAAGGCTTGTGTAACTCAATAAAGCTATGAGCCGTGCTGTGCAGGGCCACCCAAGACAGACAAATCATAGTGAAGAGTTCTGACAAAATGTGGTCCACTGGAGGAAGAAACAGCAAACCACTCCAGTATTCTTGCCACAAGAACCTTATGAACTATATAAAAAAGAAAAAAAATGACACCAGAGGATGCACCCCCCAAGTTGGAAGGTGTCCAATATGCTACTGGGAAGAGCAAAGGGCAGTTTAATAGCTCCAGAAAGAATGAAGAGGCTGGTCCAAAGCAGAAAAGATGCTCGGTTGTGGATATGTCTGATGGTGAAAGTAAAGTTCAGTGCTGTAAAGAACAATCAAGGTAAACTGGACATGGTAAAGTAGGAGATGTGGGCAAGAATGAACATTGACATCTTAGGAATCAGTGAACTAAAACAGACAAGAATGAGTGAATTTAATTCAGAGGACATTAGATCTGTGGGCAAGAATCTCTTAGAAGAAATGGAGTAGCCCTATAGTCAACAAAAGAGTATGAAACGCAGTACCTGGATACAATCTCAAAAGCAACAGAATGATCTTGGTTTGTTTCCAAAGCAAACAATTCAACACAGCACAGTAGTCAATCAGCACAGTAATCCAACTCTATGTCCCAACCACTGATGCCAAAGAAGCTGAAGTTGACCAGTTCTAGGAAGACCTACACGATCTTCTAGAACTAACACCAAAAAAGACGTCCTTTTCATCCTAGGTGATTGGAATGCAAAAGTAAGAATCCAAGATACCTGGATTAACAGGCAAATTTGGCCTTGGAATACAAAATGAAGCAGGGCAAAGGCCAACAGAGTTTTGTCAAGAGAACACAATGGTCAGTGCAGACACAATTTTCCAACAACACAAGGGATGACTCTACACATGGACATCACCAAGTGGTCAATACTGAAATCAGATTGATTACATTTTTTGAACGGGAAGATGGAGAGGCTCTATACAGTTAGCAAAACAAGAGCTGGAGCTGACTGTGGCTTAGATCATCAGCTCCTTATTGGCAAATTCAGACTTAAAATGAAGAAAGGGAAAACCACTAGGCCATTCAGATATGACCTAAATCAAATCTGTTATGATTATACAGTGATGAATAGATTCAAGGGATTATATCTGGTAGATATAGTGTCTGAAGAACTATGAACAGAGGTTCATAGCATTGTACTGGGGTAAGTGACCAAAACCATCTCAAAGAAAAATAAATACAAGAAGGCAAAGTGGTTGTCTGAGGAGACTTTACAATCAGCTAAGGAAGAAAGAGAAGCAAAAAAGCAAGGGAGAAAGGGAAAGATATATCCAACTGAATGCAGAGTTCCAGAGAATAGTGACGAGAGATAAGAAGCCCTTCTTCAATGAACAATGCAAAGTAGTAGAGAAAAGCAACAGAATGAGAAAGACTAGAGAAAATTGGAGACTTCAGCAGAACATTGGAGATTTCAGCAGAACATTTCATGCAAACATGGGCAAAAAAAGGGAGAGGAACAGTAAGGACCTAACTTAGGCAGAAGAAATTAAGAAGAGGTAGCAAGAATGCAGAAAATAACTATACAAAAAGGTCTTAATGGCCAGCATAACCAGGATGGTGTGGTCACTCACCTAGAGCCAGACATTCTGGAGTTTGAAGTCAAGTGGGCTTTAAGAAGCATTAGTATAAACAAGGCTAGTGGAGGTGATGGAATTCCAGCTGAGCTCTTTCAAATCCTAAAGATGATGCTGTTAAAATGCTGCACTCAATATGTCAGCAAATTTGGAAAACTCAGCAGTGGCCACAGGACTGGAAAAGGTCAGTTTTCATTACAATCCCAAGAAGGGCAGTGTCAAAGAATGTTCAAACCATCTGACAGTTGCACTCATTTTGCATGCTAGTAAAGTTATGCTCAGTATCCTCTGAGCTAAGCTTCAGCAGTACATGAACCAAGAATTTCCAGATGTACAAGCCGGGTTTAGAAAAGGTGGAGGAACCAGAGATCAAATTGCCAACATTCTTTGGATCATAGAGAAAGCAGAGAATTCCAGAGAAACATCTACTTCTGCTTCATTGACTATGGTAAAGCCTTTGACCACGTGGATCGCAATAAACTGGAAAATTCTTAAAGAAACGGGAATACCAGACTACGTTACCTGTCTCCTGAGAAACCTGTATGTGAGTCAAGAAGTAATAGTTAGAATCTTACATGGAGAAACTGACTGGTTAAAACTGGGAAAGGAGTTCAGCAAGGCTGTATATTCTCACCCTGTTTATTTAACTTCTATGCAGAGTACATCATGTGAAATTCTGGGTTGGATGAATCACAAGTTGGAATCAAAATAGCTGGAAGAAATATCACCAACCTCAGATACACAGATGAGAATCACTCTAATGGCAGAAAGTGAAGAGGAACTAAAAGAGCCTCTTGATGAGGGTGAAAGAAGAGAGTGAAAAAGCTGCCTTAAAACTCAACATTCAAAAAACAAAGATCATGGCATCTGTTCCCATCCCATCACTTCATGGCACACAGATGGGGAGAAAGGGGAAACAGTGACAGATTTTATTTTCTTGGGCTCCAAAATCCCTGAGGACAGTGACTGAAACCATGAAATTAAAAGATACTTGCTCTTTGGAAGAAAAGCTGAATCAAACCTAGACAGTATATTTAAAAGCAGAGACATCAGTTTGCCAGCAAAGGTCCATATAATCAAAGCTATGATTTTTTCCAGTAGTCATATATGGATGTGAGAGCTGGACTATAAAAAAAGCTGAGCACTGAAGAATTAATGCTTTTGAATCATGGTGCTGGAGAAGATTCTTGAAAGTCCCTTGGACTGCAAGGAGATCAAACCAGTCAATCCTAAAGGAAATCAACCCTGAATATTCATTGGAAGGACTGATGCTGAAGCTGAAGCTCCATACTTTGGTCACCTGATGCGAAGAGCTAACTCACTGGAAAAGACTCTGATGCTGGGAAAGACTGAAGGCAAAAAGAGAAGAGGGCAGCAGAGGATAAGATGGTTAGACAGCATCACTGACTCAATGGACATGAATTTGAGCAAGCTCCAGGAATAGTGAAGAATAGGAAGCCTGGCATGCTGCAGTCCCTCAGGTAGCAAAGAGTCAGACATAGCGTCTGAACAACAGCAACAACTAAGACATTATATGGAGTGGAGAAAGCCAGTTTCAAAGGATTATGAACTGTACAGTTACATTTATATAAAATTCTCAAAATGACAAAATTAGATAGAGAGCAGATCAGTGGATATTCAGATTTAAGAGAAGGCGGAAAGGATGTGAGACTATAAGAGGCAGCATGAGGGAGTTCCTTCATGGTGATGGAACAAGGCAGTATGCTGGTTATATGAACCTGCCCTTGAGATAAGGGTCATAGTTTTACACATAAATACCTTAAAATATGAGTATATGCAAAAACTTGTGAAATCTGTTCTTTATTTGATAGTATTGTGCCAATCAACTCCTTCCATAATCTACTCTAGTTGTTTAATAAGTCACCATTGGGGAAAGATGAACATAGGTATTCATGAACTCTCTGTACTATTTTTGCAACTGATGATTCTACAATTATTTTAAAATGAACATTATTTCAAATTTTAAAGCTATAGAATATGTATACATTTTAAAAATTAATGGACACATTAACAACAGACAAGTCACAGAAAAAAAAAAAGAGAGAATTGTTGATCTGAAAGACTGATCTGAGGAAATCACCCAAAGCCCATCAACCGAGGAAGACAAAGAGATGAAAAGTACAAAAACACTGAGACATGGAGGACAAAGCGGTATTCCACATAAGTCTGATGGGAATTGCAGATAGGAAAAACAGAGAAAATGTAGGAAAGAAGCTATCTGAATAGATCATGCTGAGCTTACAAAACTGATGAAAGACATGAATCCATAGATTCAAAAAGCCCAACAACTTGCAAACTGTGTAAATAACAATACACTCACCCTCAAACATACTATAATCAAACTATAGAATACCAAAGGAAAAGAGATTTTAAAAAACAACAGGCATGGTTCACTTTATCTGTTGCTAATCATTATTTTCTTTTCATTGAAAAACAAACTGCCTGGCGCTTTCTCTTGTATTTACATTTGAAATCTGCTATCCAAATACACCAACAACTCAGAATATCTATAGTTTATTACTCTGGGGAAAAAATGAAAAAACACTCTGCACTGCCTAAACTTTTGTGCAATCCCGGCAGGAAGAGCTGAGTAAATCTGACAGGCACATGGTCCTTGCTGGCCAAGAACCAATCAACAGACTGTAAGTCTGCTTTAATTTCACTCAACTTGTTTTCACTGCTATAAATAGTGAATAAATCAAACGCACCCTTCCTCCCAGCTCAGTCTGCGGCACAATGACAGCTCAGTGTAAATACCCTTCAATTAATTTGTTGGGCACTCAGATGGTACAGGAGAAGGCAATGGCACCCCACTCCAGTACTCTTGCCTGGAAAATCCCATAAAAGCCTGCCAGACGGAGGAGCCCGGTAGGCTACAGTCCATGGGGCTGTGAGGAGTCAGACATGACTGAGTGACTTCACTTTCATGCACTGGAGAAGGAAATGGCAACCCATTCCAGTGTTCTTGCCTGGAGAATCCCAGGGACGGAGGAGCCTGGTGGGCTGCCGTCTATGGGGTCGCACGGAGTCGGACACGACTGAAGTGACTCAGCAGCAGCAGCAGCAGCAGATGGTAGCTCTGCACACCCCTTCTACCTGAGGTACTAGGCTCTGACTTAGAATGGGAAAATTAGTGAAGAGAAAAATAATTTAGCTCTTTTTTACTTCTTCTTCCCCTTCTCCTTTTCCTATTTTTTTAAAAACAAATTTTCTCCTTCCTCCAACTCCACCCCTTCTTCATCTCTTTTACCTAGTGAACATGAAACTTCTCTGTGAATCAGGCAATTTCATTCAAAATGGGGTGATTTACAATACAGAGCCATGGGCTGTTTCTGACTCTTCTATTAAGCTCTTAAATCTCTGAGTCTTGTTTTTACCCATCTCTAAAATGGTGCAAAAATAAAACCCTGTAATTCTGCTTATGTCAGAAGAAATACAGTGTTACAGTCCAACACTTCACAAACATGTTTTACCATTGTATTTCACTGCAACATAAGCTGTAGTGGAAATAAAATCATTTAACTTTTTAATATATTTTCAACTGACACTTGATTAATACATCAAGTTGAAAATAAAAAGACAATCCCTTAAGGGTTTATTGGGACACCGTGGAAGGATTATTTATCTCTTCCTGTTTGATTTTTGGTGAATGAGTAAAGGGTGAGAGGCCATTTCCTTTGGAGCTGGCCGAAAGCAGGGCTGCATACAAGGAGCAAATCCTTAAAGAATGAGAGTCAGATGGAAAATCCACTTACAATTTCCTCATTTGGGGGATTTCCATGACTGTCCCCCACTGGAAACTTTCTCCATTTTTTACACTGTCCTTGGCTTTGATGGACTCTGACAAGTGTATTTTTACAAAGAGCAGTTAAAATGGGATATATTGTGCGCTTCTCAGTTCTCGGAGTAGGAATAACCAGAAAGAACTATGTAGGAAAGAAGGCTGTGTGATCTCTGACTGTATCAAGATCTCCTCAGGCACACGGATGGAAAGGTCCTCAGCTTGTCCTCTCGGATCTGGGATGGGGGTTCCACTCTGTTTCCTGAGGACCTGCACGAGGGGGTCATGTTGATGTCATGCAAAGATGACTCAAGTTTCTGGCCACAGGTCATCTTGACGCCTTTGTGGGTTATTTTTAACTAAAAAATTCACAGTACAGACATATGCAAGATTTTTACTTAATTTTTATACTTACTGGTGCTCCAGCTCCATAGTTTTTCATCTCTTACTCAACAGGCTACTCTCCTCTCTCTCTTCATTCTTTCTTCTTTGTTGTCTCATCATTTACTTAAACTGCTGACTTTCAAAAAATTCTGTTCAGTGAGGAAATGGAAAATCACTGCCATATTCAGGCTAGGAAACTCTGACAATATTAAAGAAATATACGTATGTTTAACCATCACTATACCAGAAGTCCACAGCTGGCTAACATCACACTACTTTTGAAAAGTAAACATTTTAGTGATAAATGTTTCAAGGTGACATGGAAGCATTTTATTCCCAAAATTTCCTATATAGATGATATGCATAGAGTTAGTATGCATAGGGATTCTCTGGTTCCAGATAATAAATTATTACACCAGGTTATATCCTTCACGTACACAAACCTCCAGGCTCTGTTTGTTTCAACATTCCCTGCAGCTGTTACTTAGATTTTTGCTACATAATTACTGTTTATTCAAAATCTCTCACTTGTTAGGGGACTTACCCACAGAGCTCGCATATTTAGCTTTCAAAATGTGATGATTTTTAAGCATTTTGTTCTTTGTGCTAAATGTTGAAGGTGCTTTTAGCCCTAACCAAAATATTTGCATGATGCTAATTATATTTCTGTGAACCATCAAAATAAAGTCTGTAGAAGAATACATGGAAAATGTGCATCAAAGTTCATAATTGCAATTTCAAATATTTTGTAACAAAGAATCTTAAAACAGGAGAAAGTACAAACACAGGCACACTCTTGCTTATGAACAGTAACAGAAAGAACAGCTAAGAAGTACTGAGTGCTTCCTGCGGGCCAGGCCTTCTCTGAGTACCTTCCATACTTAATCTTTAATTAACCGTATGAGATAGCTGGCATTATCAGCCCATTGAACAGATGAGAAAATTGAAACCTGGAGAGGATACGTCAGTTGCCCAAGGCCCCTCAGCTAGTAAGTGATGCTGTCTGAATTTAAATCCAGGCATTCTGACTGCAGTGCCCATGCTTGATCCACTACACGATACTCTCCTTACGAAGAAACTTCTCCACATTGGTATATATTTTAAATTGAGCATCCTCTGTACTAGAAAAAGGAGAAAGAAGAAAGGCAGGAGTCTCCTTCTACTGCCCTGATTCCAGTCCCCCTTTCAACCCATCACTCCCTACGCCTCCGCACTACACCCTCTACCCTGACAATAAATGGGAGAAGCCCCCACAGGGCATCCAGCTCTGTAACAGCTGCTTGTCCTCTTAAAATTTAGTTAAAACACATAGACTCTGTCTTCTGCTGCTGCTGCTGCTAAGTTGCTTCAGTCGTGTCCGACTCTGTGGGACCCCCTAGACAGCAGCCCACCAGGCTCCTCTGTCCCTGGGACTCTCCAGGCAAGAACACTGGAGTGGGTCACCATTTTCTTCTTCAATGCATGAAAGTGAAAAGTGAAAGTGAAGTCGCTCAGTCATGTCCAACTCTTCACAACACCATGGGCTGCAGCCCACCAGGCTCCTCCGTCCATGGGCTTTTCCAGGCAAGAGTACTGGAGTGGGGTGCCATTGGCTTCTCCGAGACTCTGTCTTCTAGAAGTTGGCAATCCAAATAAACAATATGAAGAGGCGTATAATTTAAAATTTAAGAAAACAATATAAGAAGGCAAATATAAAAAAAACAGAGGCATGGGGAAAACTTGGAAAAACAAAGGTTGTAACCAAATTTGACAATAAAGGCGATGCAGTTTGAAGTGTATAATTGATAAACAGCCTCTGAAGGCAATTCCAAAGCCAAATTTCAACAGGGTTTCTGTCAACCTGTGGTGACGGCTATGAAACGGCAGCCCACACTTAGAATATTTCTGTAAAAGTATCGTATTGTTTTAAATGTAAATCTCAAAACGGCTTTCCCCTCTCTGCAGTCAGTTTAACTGGCTTCCTCTTCTTCCCTCTTCTTTTCGCCTCCCCCTCTTCCTTTATGACTGCTTTAATTCCTCTGGACCAGGTGTTCATCCAGCAGCTCCTTATGGGTTCAGTCCCTGGGTTGGGAAGATCCCCTGGAGAAGGGAGTGGCAACCCCTCCAGCGTTCTTGCCTGGAGAATCCCAGGGACAGAGGAGCCTGGTGGGCTGCAGTCCATGGGGTCGCAGAGAGTTGGACACGAATCATGGAAAACCCTGTTTCCAGGTTCTCTGGGGGCTATCACAAGCTAAAGACAGCTTCCCCCGGGTGGAGGAGATGACGTGCTACAGGGTCATCTTTTAAAATTGAGATGATGATATCACCCATACCATTTAAAACTATCCAACAGCTTCCCACTGCTTAACAAAATTGGCCATTGGGTCTCCTTAAAACCCTGAGTAGATGGCCCTAACTTCTCTCCGGTCACACCCCACACTCTGTCCTATTTGTTCTACTGCTGCTGCTGCTGCTGCTAAGTTGCTTCAGCCATGTCCAACTCTGTGATGCTATGGGCCGCAGCCCACCAGGCTCCTCCGTCCACAGGATTCTCCAGGCAAGAACACTGGACTGGGCTGCCGTTTCCTTCTCCATCCCCTTTGTTCACATCTCTCCAAGCTTTGGTCAGCTCTCTGAATTCAGAGGCTCTTAGCTTTATGCCTTGATAACATCCTCTCTGCACTGAGAGCCCATATCCTAATTTACAGATGTGTGTTTCTGTGGTCATTGATTAGTGTTGATCTCCCCCACCAGACACAACCTGCAGGGGTGTGGGGAAGAGGTTAGAAAGCCCCCAAAGAGGTAAAACAGAAACATCAGGAGTCAGATTGTAAAGAGGTTCGCAGGTGCCAGACTGAGGAAACGCTATTACTTTGTATGCCCTGGGGAGTCCATAATGTTTTCTGAGCAAGGAGATCAGAGACGCGCTTTAGGAAGAGAGTTGAGTCTAGTAACAGAAGTGAGGAGAGATTGAGGAAGACGGAGCAGGGGCCCATTTGGGAGGCTGTTGCTGTAGTCTGAGTAATCGACATGAGATGTTGCACAAAGGTATGGGGAAGAGAGAGGGGGCACAGACTGAGGATACTGGGCCAAATCAGCATCGATCAGTGTTTGTCGATGGGAACTGAGGGACGGGAAGGGTCCCGAAAGATTCAACTTCAACTTTCTCATACACAGAAACCAAAAGGTAAGAGGAGGAGGCCCCCATGAGGAGAAGATGGTAGAATCACTGCTGGAATTTTTGGCTGGAGGCCAGCCGGAACAGAGGATGGACAGATGGGACTGGAAGACAAACTAAAGAAATGTCAGGCCAGTGAAGACATCTGCAGCATGTGCATGGAGATGGTGTTCATAAAGAGGAGCGGAGAAGGAGGGAAAGGAGCTGGGGAACAGGAAGAGCACTGGGAAAGAAAGCAGAGAATTAGGAAGCCAAGGGGGTGGGGTTCAAGGAGGAGGCTGTGGTCAGTAACTCAGAGTGCTCTGGCAAAACTGAAGAGGATGGCACACAGGAAAAGCTGGCTGACATAGGGAACAGGCTTGTGGTTGCCAAGGTGGGAGGAGGGGTGGGCAGGGAAGGATTGGGAGTTTGGGAGTCGCGGATATAAACCAGTATATAAAGGATGGATAAGCAACAAGGTCCTATTGTACAGTGCTGGATATCCTGTGATAAACCACAGTGTAAGAGAATATGAAAAAGAACATACGTGCATGTGTATTATATATACATATATATGTACACCTGAATCACTTTGCTGTAGAACAGAAATTAATGCATGCATGCTAAGTCGCTTCAGTCGTGTCTGACTCTGTGTGACCCTATGGACAGCAGCCCACCAGGCTCCCCTGTCCCTGGGATTCTTCAGGCAAGAACACTGGAGTGGGTTGCCATTTCCTTCTCCAATGCATGAAAGTGAAAAGTGAAAGTGAAGCCACTCAGTCATGTCCAACTTCGCAACCCCATGGACTGCAGCCTCTGTCCATGGGATTTTCCAGGCAAGAGTGCTTGAGTGGGTTGCCATTGCCTTCTCTACAGAAATTAATATAACATTGTAAGTCAACTCTCCTTCAATAAAATTTTAAAAAGAAAGAAAGAAATGCCAGATGGCCAAGTTACAAGGGAGATCTGAGTGAGCAGCCTGGTGAGCCCACGTTGCAAGGGTTTAATTGAGACTGCAAAGGTCGGAAGTGATTCTGCTGCCCTCTGCTGCTGGACTTGATTTGATTAATTAAGTAGGACAAACAGAAACACTTACTTGACTGTTGTTTAGTTGCTAAGTCATGTCTCACTCTTTGCAACTCTGTGGACTGTAACCCACCAGGCTCCTTTGTCCATGGGATTTCCCAGGCAAGCATACTAGAGTGAGTTGCCTTTTCCTGCACCAGGGGGTCTTCCTGACCCAAGGATTGAACCCACGTCTCCTGCATTGGCAGGTGGATTCTTTACCACGGAGCCACCAGGGAAGCCTATTTGCTTGACTACCAGCCATGAACTTGATGCTTCATGCTATTTAAATAACTTTTCACCACCGGTCTTGTGAAGAAAACATCTTTCCTTATTTTAGTTTTTTAGTATCCATTACTACATAATATCATTGGAGAAGGAAATGGCAACCCACTCCACTGTTCTTGCCTGGAGAATCCCAGGGATGGGGAACCTGGGATTCCGTCTATGGGGTCGCACAGAATCAGACACGACTGACACAACTTAGCAGCAGCAGCAGCAACTACATAATACACAGTTTAAATGGAGCTCAGGGAGGTACTGCCTGATGGGCTGCAGTTCACTGGGTCGCAAAGAGTCAGACAAAGCTGAACAACTAACACTTTCACTTTTTCAGGGAAGTACTGAAACTTGCATAAAGAGTGAGCCAAGTTACTGGACTGTAAGTTTCACAAGGGTAGGACCCATGAGTTCTATTCATTGTCATTTATGCCTCCATAGAGAGCAATGCTCAACATTCAGAAGACTAAGATAACAGCATCCAGTCCCATCACTTCATGGCAAATAGATGGGGAAACAGTGGAAACAGTGGCTGACTTTATTTTTCTGGGCTTCAAAATCACTGCAGATGGTTATTGCAGCCATGAAATTAAGACGCTTACTCCTTGGTCGCAAAGAGTCGGGCACGACTGAGCGACTAACACTTACTCCTCGAAAGGAAAGTTATGACCAACCTAGACAGCATATTAAAAAGCAGAGACGTTACTTTGCCAGCAAAGGTCTGTCTATTCAAGGCTATGGTTTTTCCAATAGTCATGTATGGATGTGAGAGTTAGACTATAAAGAAAGCTGAGCACTGAAGAACTGATGCTTTTGAACTGTGGTGTAGGAGAAGACGCTTGAGAGTCCCTTGGACTACAAGGAGATCCAACCCGTCCATCCTAAAAGAGATCAGCCCTGGGCGTTCATTGGAAGGATTGATGTTGAAGCTGACACTCCAATACTTTGGCCACCTAATGCGGAGAGCTGACTCATTTGAAAAGACTCTGATGCTGGGAAAGATCGAGAGCTGGAGGAGAAGGGGACGACAGAGGATGAGATGGTTGGATGGCATCACCGACACAATGGACATGGGTTTGGGTGGACTCCGGGAGTTGGTGATGGACAGGGAGGCCTGGCGTACTGCAGTTCATGGGGTCACAAAGAGCTGGACACGACTGAGCGACTGAACTGAACTGAGATAGCAATGCTGGGCATACAAGATAGGATGATTTTTCGAGTGAATCAAGCTTGGTGTCAAAGTTAGGTGTCAAAGCCCGTAAACCTTCCAGATATCCACTGCTGCCTCTCAAATACTCTTGTTCCAATAGTAGAGACTGTGGTATTGCCAGTTTTGCAACTGAAGAAAGTTCGCGTGCAGCCATAAAGTCCCAGTGCAGCAAAAAATAAATAGACAAATCTTTTTTAAAAAGTGCTTAAGAAACAAGAGTGAAGACGCTGACACTGAGAGACATTATTTCTAAATAGAAGTATGTGATTATAACCTCACTTTGCAAATTACCCAGACGATAAACCAATCAAACAATCAAGTCAGTCAAAGCTAAATTCATCATGTGTACATCAAAACTGACAAGTAAGTAAATGTATATGAATTTTAAGAAATGTATTTTAGGAGAGGAAGTGCCCCTCATCTATCCCAAAACTCATTCTTGGGCCAAACTGTTTCAAATTATAGGGGATGACTTTTCAGATATTTTTTAAGAGGAAATTATTTTCCAAGGTGACATTTCTTCATATATATTTCAGAAGACAAATTCAGGGTAAATAACGGTTGTATATTTGAAACTAATTATTGGAAGTTGAAAGGGAATAGATTCAAATATAACTTATATAAGTTGTACTTTCTGAGTGTTTCTGAAAACATTTGGAGAAGACATTTCATTATAAGAAAGGTCTGAACCACAGCAATCTGTGTGTTTCTTCATGGGGGGAGGGGACAGACATCAACCTGATAGTCACCTTCTTCCAAGTATAGCTGGGAGCTGGGAGGCTGTATAGTTCATTCAGAAGCATTGTAGATGGAAACAAATTTCAGGTCTGCCTATTAACTAAATGCAAGTCTGGAAAATCAGCTGGACCTTCTAAATATCAGTTTTTCCATGTGTAATGTGGAATTTTAAAGCGTCTGGTCTACTTGATTGACAGAGTTGTAGGCAATACAAATATAAAGTTGATAAGAAGGATCATATTATACACATGCAAGGTCATCCAGATTATCTTTCCTAAAAGACGCTTCTCATCCAATCCCATCCAACCAGAAGAACAATCTTCAAGGAGGCATGTTGCTGTTGGTTTTCTCCGGGCCATCATCTTATAGAAACACAGAATTGACTGGCTCTTCAAGAAGTCTCCAAGCCAAGCTGCTTTTAAGCACCTTGGGGGGAAAAATGGTCTTCTCTCATCTAGAGTTGCAGATGTCTGCCTTTTGGAAGCTTCTAGATGGTCCTGGAGGTTTTGACCTTCCATGAAGCTTCTAGAATCATATATCCCCTATAGATCTGAATATATGATTTCCAGTTCTGAAGTGGAAAACCCCCATTAGCACCTTTCCCAAGTAAAATTCAAGGAGGCTGTGGCCAGGATCAGCTTTGGGAGCATCTTTCCAGCCAGGGAGGCCCCTGAGACTTAGCACTGTGGCTCTTTCCAGAGGTTGAGCCTAGCCTGTAGCGTTCTCCCTCGGGCCCCATCTGGGCTAAAGAGA
Source organism: Procapra przewalskii (assembly GCA_006410515.1). Lineage (NCBI taxonomy): Eukaryota > Metazoa > Chordata > Mammalia > Artiodactyla > Bovidae > Procapra > Procapra przewalskii. Next base: position 7,267,081 of record SJYF01000299.1, read on the forward strand.
TGGCTGAGAATGGGCCTGCCCCTCGGGAAGCCAGCTGCTTTCCAGTCGAGCCCTGGCAGCTGCTCTGTCTCGGGCTGCTAGCGGCAGTCTTCAGCTTTGTAGGGAAGCGGATGATGTGTGGAAGTGGATAATAACCACAGGTCAGGCTGTCCCCGTCGGGACACCCCCCAAATGGCTCTAAGTGCAAACGAAGATGTCTGAGGGTGTGTAGGAGAAGACAGGTAGAATGCAGACAGATCCACATTGGAGGGTTACCTGGAATAAGGTAACAGAGGGCAGTGGAGATGTTTGCCAACAAAAACCATTAAGTTACCATATCTTTATTCAGCACTTCTTACGTGCCAGGAACTTTAAATACATCGCCTCATTTAATCTTCACAAGAGTTACTCCTTCTGGGTAGATATCATAGTACTTCTTCCACAGATGAGCAAACGGGTGCAAGGCCTCATTTCCACAAAAGGTGTATCCAGCGCCTATCTTTTTTCAGACACTGTGAATATGGTGACAAATACTGTGCGTTATTTTTGAACTAATGGCCAAGAGGAGGTCAGATATCTTGCCCGGAAGATTGTCCCTGACAGGATTTAAGAGTCAGGACTGTAAGTATAGGTCTGCATGCTGAAAGCTTCATTTATTTGATTAATGCGGCCCAGAGTCAGATATTGCGCACATACTGTATGCCAGGCACAATGTCAGGGCTAGAGCAGCTAAGACCGTAAGTCGGATCAGAACTGGGTTCCCAGCTTCAGGGAGCTTAACCCCCGTGCAGCCCCGGGGAGCCGCTCAGGAGCTCTGAGCGGTTGTCCTCCTCTCCCACCGAAGCCTGCCCCCAGATTTTAGGCTGGTCTCTGGGGCCCCAGTTCACGCTGGTTATGTCGGGCACCACATTTCTAGCTGATTTTTCTTTCCATTTACGGACAGAAACATTTTCTTTGAGAAAACGCTGGTTCTGGACAGACGAGATCGTTCCCAAGTGAGAGGTACACAAGTAAGTAAATGAAATAAAATGAGCGACAGAGACCCGCTATGTCCAAAGCCGGTTCCCCGTGAGGCACATGCAGCCTCTGTGTCTCTATGGCACACATCCTCTGGGCTGAAGGTAGCAAAAGGCGCTCTGTCCTGGGGCCGCGCCAGCGCCCAGGTAGGACCCACGCACACCCCTGTGCAGTCAGCTGCCACGCTCCACTCGGGCTCCGGCCGCGTTAGCAGGGTGGGAGGGGTGTGTGGGCGTCTGATGAAGTGTGATTGCCACCGCGGGGAGCCGGGCCTCTGCGCACACGCCCCGCCGCTCCCCGCTGAAATCCACGGGGTTTGCAGCCCCCCAGCTCCATCTGTCGACTGTTCCCGGCAACTGTCGTCGCCTCTCCGGAGCCCTCTCAGCGTCCCAGGGGCTCTGACTGATGCTCTTCTAATTGCCTTCAGCTTTTGACTTCAGTGTTAATTGTAGGATTAAGCTTTGTGTGACTCACCCTTGCACTACCGGACGGTAATTTTGTGTTTGCTCCTAGTATTCAGGAAGGAAATTGCTTATGCCACTTTCTTTTTTTAAAAATAAATTTACTGTACAGTTGATTTACACTGTTGTGTTAATTTCTGCCATAAAGCAAAGCTACTCAGTTACACATGTATATTCTTTTTCATCTTCTTTTCCTTTATGATTTTTAACAGGATATCGAATAGATTCCCTATGCTGTGCAACAGGATCTTGTTATCTATCCATTCTCTATATATAATGGGTTGCGTCTGCTCATCCCAAACTCCCACCACTTCTCTCCCCGACCCTCCACCCCTTGGCAACCACAACTTGCTCTCTATGTCTGTGAGTCTGCTTCTGTTCTGTAGATGTGTTCATTTGTCATAGTTTAGATTCCACATGTAAACGATACTATATAGTATTTGTCTTTCCCTTTCTGAGTTACTTTCCTTAGTGTGATCTTCTCTAGTTGTCTCCATGTTGCTGCAGACGATGTCATGATTTCCTATTCATACCTCAGAGGGCTACCGATGTTCGCGGTTCAGGCTCCTGGTAGGAAAGCTATAGTCATCATCACGCCTGTTACTTCGGTCACCTCTCCTGGCTGTCTTCTTGTCCCCTGGCTTTACCCACCTTTCTGGTGCCCCTACAAAGCCCCTACACTGTCCTCCACCCTCAGCATGGCTGTATATTCCTTTCTTTTCTGAGGTGTGTCTGGGAGATCTCGCTGTAGCACTGAAATGTTCTCTTTGCTATTTACCTAGCTCTTTTCTGTAATTCTCCCAAGCTTTGTCTGCATGTCACATCTCAAGCTACTCAAGTATTTTGACAAACAGATGAAGGACTATCTACCCACCTCAGCCTCTATTTTTCCACTAAAAAAACATACCAATGATGAAGATGTAATTTTTCTTAAACTGCATTTAGGTCAAATTTAGCCTTGATAGGGGGAAATTCTTTGTCTATCCCTTGGCACAAAATAAACTTTAATACTTGTATATTCCGCTCCTTCCTTGGAATAAGTCATTTAGCCTGAACTGTCTTAGAGACTCTCCATTCTTAGATATGCATGAGACCGAACTCAAGATGACAGCTGGCAGAGTCCTGTGCCTGGGCATCTCCACTTCTTAAGGAATCCAGCATGGCAGAGCTTGTGAGATAATCGAATTCCGGAGCCAATGTGGCCCTTCGAGATCATCTCCGTTGATCCTTAGGCAATTTGAACGTCTTTAAAATAGACCAGTAATGTTAAAAATAAGTGGACAGTGAGGTGGTGGTGATTACTGGAAGATCTCATCTTAGTTTTTCTCTCAAGCACAATCTCCAGTGATAAACTAACCATATTGATTAATTGTGCCCAAGAATGATCCCCTTCCCAAGAAATGATCTGCTTCCCTCGGGTTTATGTCTTTTGATGTATCGGTTGCTTAAAAAAAAAAAGCCACTGACTTAGGGTGGTCCTTAGGGTGGTCCTAGAGACACTGAAGGCCCCTGGTGAGATCCCATAACTTTTAAACTGGAACAATTCCCTTCAGAAACCACACTGCCTAAACCACATACCTAAAAGCAGGTATGCCCCCCAAAAGAAGGGATTAGGCCTGCAGCAGAGACCACAGGCTTTGGAATCAGGCACACCTGGGTGTGAGTTCAAAGTCTGGCACGTTCTGGTTGTGGGACCTAGCGTCAGGGAAGAGGTCATGCCTCTGACCCTCAATTTCCACACCTGCAAAATGGGAGAGTAATACCTTTCACTGGAGATTGCTGGGGAAGTAAAATGACTTCACGTATGCAAAGTACCTGGTAGGTGATAAACACCAAGTATATGGAACTGATTTCCTATCACGTCATTGAGACTGGGAACACAGACTGTAGTTTTTTCTCATGGTGGTCTACACCCACAGACATAAACAGATTTTCTGACAAATATGATAAAGAAGGCAAAAGGAAGTCACTTTTGCTGTAGTTTTAAATGTTGAATTCACTTCCGCTATGTCACTGCTGCTGCTGCTGCTAAGTCGCTTCAGTCGTGTCCGACTCTGTGTGACCCCAAAGACGGCAGCACACCAGGCTCCCCCGTACGGCAGCACACCAGGCTCCCCCGTCCCTGGGATTCTCCAGGCAAGAACACTGGAGTGGGTTGCCATTTCCTTCTCCAATGAATGAAAGTGAAAAGTGAAATGAAGTCAATAAGGGTTGGACACGACCCTTAGCAAACCCATGGACTGCAGCCCACCAGGCTCCTTCATCCATGGGATTTTCTAGGCAACAGTATTGGAGTGGGGTGCCTTCTCTGGCTGTGTCACTAGATATGCCTTGTCTTGCTTGGAACTGTATTCACACATTTTCTCTTTTAATTGCTATCGTATTTTTAGCACGTCTCATGTATTTTATTAGGTATTTTATAAACATTTTTCTTGCTTGAGACTCCCAATAATCCATGGATGGAGTCTTGTTATTCCACAATTGTAAATAAAGCTCAGTGAAATTAAGTGACTTTTCCGAGGTGACACAGGCTTGCCTGACATGAAAACCCCCCTGGATTTTGGAGGGTGTATCTATGTGTGTGTGCACGTGTGGGTGTCTGTAAGGCTGACTGTTTTTATGTGTATGTCACTGACTGTTTGGCAGGCATGTACATGAGTTCTTTCTTCCACAATGAAGGTGGCTGGTGCTCACCAGCTACTTCTTGGATAAGTAAGTCTTCTCTTTCTCTTCAGACCTTACTTGTAATCAGCTCTGTCCATGATATAGCTAGCAAGGTCCATGGATTGGAGTCTCCCCCTCTAGGCAGAGTACTTACTTTTGTATTTGCTCTGTTAACTATCTGGGATGAAGGCAAGGGTCATGTGTGGTCTCTTCTCTCAAGCCCTGTACCGTCTGGCCCTTGTCTGCCCTCCAGCCTCCACACTAACTACTCCCCCCCAGGTTCCCTGCACGCTGGCTGCACTGGGCTTCTTCCAGTTCCTGGCAGTGCCACGATTCCCCAGCCTCGGGGTCTTTATGCATTGCTCCATTTTTCTGGAGCATCAGCCTCTTCTATCTACTCTTTGTGCTTGTTCAGTCACTCAGTTGACTCTCTGAGACCCTATGGACTGTAGCCCGCCAGGCTCCTCTGTCCATAGGATTCTCCAGAGAGGAATACTGGAGTGGGTTGCCATGTCCTCCTCCAGGGGATCTTTCCAACCCAGGGACTGAACCCACATTTCCTGCGTCTGCTGCACTGCGGGCAGATTCTTTACTGCTGAGCCACCAGGGAAGCCAGTACCCACTCTTCAAATCTCAGCTACAATAGAACTCTCACCAGAAAACCCCCTTGGCCCTCTCTTTCAGTTATCTTTTATGCAGAACAAGCCCCCTCAAAAATGAGGGGCTTAACACCACCAGCATGCATTTGTTCTTGAGTCTGTGGAGGTGGGCATCATGGGGGACAGCTCACTTCTGCTTCACGTGGCCTGGACTAGCTCGGCTGAGCGTCGGGGACCCCAGGTGGCTTCACTCATATGTCAGGCACGTCAACGGACATGCGCAGCTGGGACTCACTCTCTCCCTGTGAGATTTCTCTGGCTGGAGCTCTTCATGCGGCGGTTGGTTTCTAAGAGGAGTCCAGACACACGACACAAAGCAGTCATCACACATGCAGTAAAAGGGAAAGTGGAAGGCGCAAGGCACCCCCAGGAGATGCTTGGAGGTCATGTGGTGTCCCTTCTGCCTCTCTCTACTGGTTAGAGCAAGTCCCAGGGCCAGCACAGATCAAGGTGGAGGGAAAATGGACTCCATTTCTTGAAGTGACAAGTGCTGAGAGGGTTGGAAGGAAAAGCTGGTGGCTATCTTTGCAGCAACCTTCCACACCCTCCCAGGCTAGATAGCTCTAATATATAGACAGCTATTTAGCTATCTATTAGCTATAGTTAATAAACAGCACCACCCTCTTCTCTGTAAAGGCCTTCCCTGGTGGCTCATCTGGTAAAGAATCCCACATTGCAGGAGACCTGGGTTTGATCCCTGGGTTGGGAACATCCCCTGTAGAAGGGAAAGGGTACCCACTCCAGTATTCTGGCCTGGAGAATTCCATGGACTGTGTCATCCATGGGGTCGCAAAGAGTCATACACAACTGAGCAACTTTCATTTCACTCCACTTCTCTGTAAAACTAAGAGCACTTGTAGGCACTTATTCAATGTCTGCCTATACGCTCCCATCACCTCTCATACCAGCCTGTAAAATCTATTAGAAATCCTGCCTGTCATGTTCATTGTTAATTATAAATATTGGAGTGAATGAATGAATGAGTAGGTGAGCGTACTGTAGTCCAGGCACATAATACCAAGCAGTTATCACACATGCAATAGGCGATTTCTTGTTGATCTTAAGCTTGACACATAAAGTCCTATGGCCTTGCTCTCCTCTGGAAATCCTGGCATGTCATGAGGACTGAAATTTGGCGATATCTAAAGGCACAGAAAAAAAGCTCATAGTCTTTTAACAGCTTGGAAAATCCTGATTTCTCTAGCAGGGAAAGGCAATGATCATGTTGTCAGCAATTTTTCTTAAAGTTATTCTGACTTGGTTTTGGTGCCTGGAAAGCTGTTGCTGCAATATTAGAATATCTTGCCTTGACGTTTGTCTAGAATTGGCTGTTTTGGAAACACAATGGAAAATCCCTTCCCCCGTCCCCATCTGTCTTTTTTGTTCTAAATATTAACAAAAACCAGAAGGGGATTTCTAGAGAACAGCAAAACCAAACATGGCTATGTAGCCTTCATGGGAATTTGTTATAGAAACTCACATTTCAAATGCTAAATTAACTGCAGGCTTATGCGAGGGAAAAAGAGAAATTTCTGAGAATCAGAAGAAAAAAGGAAAAGAGTAAGCCAGGGAAATTAATCAATGTACATTTCTTTTGATGTTATTTTCCATGAGAACAGAGCAGGATGTGAGGCACAGGGAAATTAGGACTTTTTCAGCCAAAGCAAGGCTTGAAAAATCTGGTTTTGACCTATGAGTCATTTGATGCAAATCCAGGGCCTCACTGGTCCCTGGCCATCTCTTCGGCCTTCATCTGCCTGAGCAACTGAGCTGAGCTGAGCCAAGGGAGATGACAAGCAGAAATCAGATCACCAGCCACCCCTGCATTGTGTCTCCCATGCTCCGCGCCACATTAATTATGCTGAGGTGCTAGGAGTGTTTGCAAGCATTTCTAAGAATAAAGGAAGGCCTGTTAGCAATAATGGTTCATTGCAAACTTTTAAAAGCAGCTTAGTAAGAAAGAACTCTGACTTGCTTCAAATTTCTGTTAAAAAAACATATATATACATACATATGTTTGTGTATTTGTGTGTTTTAACTTTTCCATTTCAGCAAGTTGAAAAGATAGTCTGGAAGCAGCAGAATGAGTCAAGCATGGCCTCTCAGCCTCCTAGACCAAACACGGCATCTCAGAGCTGAGAGTGGCACGTTTTTCAAGTGGGTTTCTCGGCCTAAGTTCATCACTTATTTCTTTATAAATACATACAAACAAAGTTTCTAGGCAACCGTCGGGGAATAAAGTAAGGAGTTCTGAAAAGCAGAATACTGATGTTCATTTTATTTTTATATTTTGCTACTTAGAAAATCTCTTCCACTCTATACTCACCCCGAATATTCCTTCATAAAAACAATGGTAGTTTGCAGGCTTTTTTCACCACGAAAGAGGGAAACTTTTCCTTGAGCCCCAACACATTAAGTATCAGAGGCAAACGCCTTTACAAAATCCCATCAAGGTGGTGTCCTAAATTGGTGCGTCTTTCCACCTAAAACATAAATCAAAGACTGCAGGCGATTCCATAGGCTTCTGGTATCATCAGCCTCCACACAGACTGCTTTCATTGTTGCACAGTTGCCTAGCAACCAGCCTCGCTCTTTCCTGCTCTTTTCCTTACACTGGTCCTTGCAGGGGGGTTTGTTTTGTTTTTCTGTTTGTTTTGCCCCACAGGAGCAGGATCTGAACACACAATCCCTGCAAAGGTGGCTTCGAAGGAAGTGGCACACTGGGACAGCTGTTGGTGGTTTCCTCCCAAGCTCCAACACGTGACCACTGGGCTGTCCCCTGACCCAGGCTGATCCAAGCACAGCACCTCCTTCCATTAGCCCAATGATTGGTCCAAGCCGGGCCGGGTCCTTGGCTGCTGCGGCCAGGATAGTGTAGCCATTCTCAGAGACTGAGCTCTGGAGTCTCTCCCTCATTTGGGAAGTGGTGTGGAGTCGCTGTTATTCTGAAGCAGCAACAGGATCCACGCTTCTTACTCCAGCTTAGGAGGCGGTGAGAGTAACAGGCCACAGCAGTGACCATCAGCATGGACAGGAGGCTGCAGAGGAGAGCCGTGAGCCCTCAGGAGAAGCAGCGCTGCGAGGGCCCTGGGGGCCAACGGTGCGGGTATAGCTCCGAACCCGGGGTGGGGCCATCTGCAGGAGCAGTGAGCCAGGAGGCCATGTGCCAGGTTGGACAAACTGAATCTGAAGTGTCAGAGGAACAGAGAGGCCAGCGTTTTCCCCCAAGTGTCCTCCGGGAGGTCTGTCACCAGAGAGAGCAGCCCGGGAGCAGGTGCTTTACTAGGCAGCTTCCTTCAGATCACAAGGACACTGAGAGGAAGTGCGCACACTGGGACAGCTGTTGGCGATTTCCTCCCAAGCTCCAACACACACCCACTGGGCTGTCCCCCGGCCCAGGCTGATCCAAGCACAGCACCGCCTCCCACCGCCTCCACGATTGGTCCAAGCTGGGCAGAGTCCTTGGCTAAAGGAATCAAGTTCCCTGCAAACATCTTCAGTGGAGGCTCAAAAGGCAAAGTTTTTCCATCTGAAAAGACCTGAGTCTACAGCACGTTCCTGGCCATCGAATGCTGCCCTTTTTCAGAAGGAGAGGATGAAATCAATTTTCAGAGTCAAACCAATTTTAAGAGAAGAACCTGGCAGGCCCGGTGGAGATCCAGCCCTTGAACCCAGCCAGTTCTGAGGCCCGGCCTTTCCTTTGCTGGGCTCCGGGAGCTAATAGAGTCCCTTTTGGGATGAAGCAAGTTCAAGCTGAGTTTCCACCACTTGCAACTTAAGGAGTTCTGAGGGGTGTCATATTGCCATCCCAATTTTACTGAGAGGAACTGATGCTCAGAGAAGTTAGCTAAGTCCTGTGTGATCACAAGAACACTTTAGAGCACAAGCTTTGGAACCTGAGTCTGCCTGGACTCCATAGCCAGCATTCTTTTCTTTATACCATTTGCCTCTCAACTAGTCCCATAACTGAGGCGCTCAAGAGAAGAGGTAAATAAACAGATGTGTTTGGATCTCTGTACATTGTAATCCTCCAGTGAAACCATCTGTGACATTTTTAGATGCCTGATGCCATGAAAAACAGGAAATCTGCTCATTTTACAAATGTTTTCCTTTCTTTGTGTGATGATAATTCTTCTACCTGCTCCAGCTTTACAAGCAAAACACCTACTTTCAGCCCGAAAAGAATCATCAGACAGGCTATCTGCAGCCTGCCAGTTAAAGGGAATGGGAGAGAACTTTGTGTCTGGGGGACAAGTCTTCACTCAGGACTGCGGTAGAGATGGGGAGAGGTGCTCTAAATGGGGCAGCCATCCACCTTCCAGCTCTCGAGAAACCGGAGCTGACTCAGGTGAAGAAAGTGTGGCTAGGGATCCAGGATTGCATAACATCATGAAACCTTCTCTCTAGAACTTTGTTAGCGTGTGTTGGCAACTTTTGAGCTTGTTTGTTCCAAATTTCAGACTCACGGAAGACAGATACTGCTTGGTACAGGATGGGTCAGGGGGACAAATCCTAAATTACCCACCCAGGAGAGGGCCAAGGTCACTGAGGTCAGCAGGACCACAGGAGCCAGAGGAGAGAGGGTGGTGGTGCGTCAGGTGGGCGTCCTAGGAGGGGTCCGCTATAGCATGATGGTGGCCCAGAGGCAGTGATAACACACTCTCACCTAGCCCTGCAGGCAGGACCGTGGGAGGACCATGAGATCATGGCAGATGTTAGTGGTCTGTGAGCAAAGTGAGACACAAACCAGGAAACCAGGAACAAGAAGGACAGGCAGCTAGTGTGGTGAAAAATAAATAGTCATTGCTATCGGTTACTCAACCCTCATGTACACAGCCCTGTTCTAAGCTCTTAATTATGCGAACCCATGTAATCCCCACCTCCACCCTATACAACAGGCACTACTGCACTGGACAAGCAAGTCGACAAGAACGGAGAGACTGAGCAACCTTCCCAAGGATACACGCAGGAAAGAACAACGCCTTGGCTTTGAACCCAGACAGTTCACCCCAGAGGCCCCATGCCTTACCAGCATTTTACTCAGCAAACGGGGCAATGGAATATGGGCATTGTTCTTACAGGGCCCCATCTGAAGCCACTGCTGACAGTCAGGCCCACTGGGCGCATTCAGCTTGTGTTTTGTTGTTGTTTTAGATTGTCTTTATTCACCACTTGACAGAATGTGTCCAAGGGGTAATTAACTCAGAAATACTTTATTCTTCAGACTCCACATATGTCTTCACGTTTGAAACTGTCTATATCCTTGCAACAAACCTTTCTCTACTGTAACCCATAATGATGATACCATTACGTCCCACAGCGTGCAATCGCTCTGTCCCACATACAGATAAACTGTGTCATCCAAGGCTTGTCCAAAGGCGCCAAAGTCTGGACGTGTGTATTCACAGACCGCCCAGTCCTTTCTAAAGGAAGGCATGGGGTACACTGGTTGTGATTTTTGTGGTCATGTAGAAGCTGCTGCTATTGTTATTTAAGTTCTAACTGTGGCGTTCTTCTTAATGCCTTTTGAACTAGACCTTACCATGCTCACGTATACCTTCTGGAGGCATTCCTAAGCCAACGAGCATGGGTTTTTACATATGCCTTCAGAGTTGGGAATGGGATTGGAGGGCCAAGAAGGTCGTGCAGGTGGGTTTTAAACAGATAATCCACCAGGGGGAGCTATAGTGGAATGCCTTAGGGGATGGAGCAATTCATATTCAGAATTCCTCCAGAGCCAGTGAGAGAAAGACTACAGTCTGCGGCTACATTTCTATCATAAAGATTTGCCATCTAATTCCTGAATGTTCAGCTAATTATATTTTCTCAACTCCGCTTAATTATACAGACCAGATGCTTTATGACTAGAAATAAACACAAAAAGAGAAAGAGCATCAAAGACAAATCGTCTATGATGAAGAGTCATAAATCGCAAGAAACCAACAAAATAAGTAGTCTAGTCATTGTCACACTTCACTTGTTGCAGTCCATCTTATGCATTCAATTAGTTTAGCTCTCAGTGTAATGGTAAGCATTTTTTTTAAAAATTGGAGCCAAAGTATTTTGGTTAATTTCTCTTCTTTTTTTGAATAAGCAGTAAAGAAAAATATAAATGCTAATTTCTAAATCCTTTAATGGAAAAATTCATCAGCTGGAGAATGTGTTCCAGAAAATCCTTTCAGTTCAGTTCAGTCGCTCAGTTGTGTCCGACTCTTCAAGACCCCATGAATCGCAGCACGCCAGGCCTCCCTGTCCATCACCAACTCCCAGAGTTCACTCAGACTCACGTCCATCGAGTCCATGATGCCATCGAGCCATCTCATCCTCTGTCGTCCCCTTCTCCTCCTGCCCCCAATCCCTCCCACCATCAGAGTCTTTTCCAATGAGTCAACTCTTCTCATGAGATGGCCAAAGTACTGGAGTTTCAGCTTTAGCATTATTCCTTCCAAAGAAATCCCAGGGTTGATCCCCTTCAGAATGGACTGGTTGGATCTCCTTGCAGTCCAAGGGACTCTCAAGAGTCTTCTCCAACACCACAGTTCAAAAGCATC
>SJYF01000299.1:7278444-7290117 GCA_006410515.1 Procapra przewalskii
ATACATGACCACAGGAAAAACCATAGCCTTGACTAGATGGACCTTAGTCGGCAAAGTAATGTCTCTGCTTTTGAACATGCTATCTAGGTTGGTCATAACTTTTCTTCCAAGGAATAAGCATCTTTTAATTTCATGGCTGCAGTCACCATCTGCAGTGATTTTTGTGCCCCCAAAAATAAAGTCTGACACTGTTTCCACTGTTGAGGTGAAGTCACTCAGCTGTGTCCGACTCTTTGCGACCCCATAGACTGTAACCTACTAGGCTTCTCTGTCCATGGGATTCTCCAGGCAAGAATACTGGAGTGGGTTGCCATTTCCTTCTCCAGGGGATCTTCCGGACCCAGGGATCAAACCTGGGTCTCCCACATTGGAGGCAGATGCTTTAACCTCTGAGCCACCAGGGGTTTCCACTGTTAGTACCCTGCAAACAAGGTGAGCAAAACCTACTTCACACATGTGCTTGTTCATATATTCCACAAATATTTTACTGAATCCCTTCTAAGTGCCAGGCACCTGGGCAAAGCTTTGATCTAAGGCAGCTCATAAAGAAGTAAACAGACAATTATAGTATGATGTAGTATGGTGAGGAGCATGTCCTAGAACTAAAGGGTGCTGTGGGATCATGGCTCCCGGGAGTCAGGGACCTGTTCCTGGAGGAGATGATGACGATACTACAGTCTGAATGATGAGAAGCCATTAATGAGGAAAACAGGAGTCTGGGGTGTGGGTCAATGTGCTGGAAGTTTGGGGAGGTAGAAGCCATTTCCTAGACAGACAAAATGTTCTGTCCAAAAGTTCCTTGGCTAAAGAAAATGAAATACATCTTAGATGATCTTTAAGCTTAATAAGCTGAAGCTTGGTTGAAACAGACAATTTGGAGGGGACATAACTAAAGATGAGGGGGGAAAGCTTGGCAAGGACTTTATGTAAGGGAGTCACAGCTGGATCCCAAGGACAATGGGGAGGCACGAATTTAGCCAGGGACATGCTGTGTTCAGATCTGCCCTGGAAACGGTGAGTGCTAATAATATTAGCTGTTACTGACCCATTGTATTCCTTTAGCCAAAATCGCCTGCACTGTCGTCAGCAGTAACTATTACCTAAGAATCAATTTCCAAGAGAAGAAGAGAAAGAGGAAGCGGCTGGGGTGGGGGTATGTGTGACAGTTGGCAGCAGTCACTTGGAATCGATATTCCTTCACTCACGTGGACCCTCCATCCTGGTGGTTGCTGTGGAGTCCAGCTGTGACTTTTACCTTTTCCCTTCCCTAAAACCAGGGACTGAGAAAAGAGTGAAGAAGAAAAACAGAGAAATTCTTCCCAGGAGCACAGAATCCAGAGACACGGGGCTCCAGGTCATTGCTGGTCCTGTCCTGTTGGGTGGATTTGTGTTGTTTAGGTAACCCCTTGGCGGACGCAGGAGTGGGACCATCAAGTTAGAGAAGCCAGGCTCCACCAAGCTCCACGGGATGCCCGGAGCCTTGCTGTTCTTAGGGTCTCTCTCAGCTCAGAGTCGGGTCATCAGACTGGAGACCAGGCTTACAGTTTGTGCTTGTGGGTTCTTGATGAGGCCACCCTCATTTCTCCCCGTTACACTCTCCGTGTCTCACACCTTCACTGTTAAAGAAGGGGGAGGTGGGGCGGGCATAAAGGAAATGGTAGACATTGCCATCTTTTCTTGCTCAGACATTCCATGATTCTTGCACTTGGGGAACCTGTCCAGAACAACTCAATAGGACCCAGAGTCTCTGATTCTTCTGGGGAAATCACTTCCTTCAAAGGACACACGATGCCAGGCCCAGCCATATGACTACCCAGGGATGAAGTCACAGAAGCACCAGCAGCAAGACAAAGTGCCATGGGGCCTTTTGAAATATTGAGGCATTTTCCCTTCTCATCATTAGAACCAGACCACACTAACTGTTCAAAGGAAGGGATCACACAAAGGAACCCCAAGAGAACTGTTCCATTCTTGGCTTTGAGTTCCAAGAGTCTTAAAGTCATGATTCTTTAGTAGCAAGAACCAAGCAGTAGGAAGGGAGAAGTCGGGGAAGGGTAGATTTCTTTGGATTCAAAAAGCTTAGCTTTAAACATCTGGTACCAAGCCGAGAGGATTCAGAGCCTAGAACAGAGGTTAGCAAAATTTTTATAAAGGGCCAAAGACCTCAACTCAGTGACTCAGCCCCACACTGTGCAGGCAGCTCATAGACAGCAAGTAGACAAATGCTGCGATCCCAGGCAACTTCGTTCACAAGAACAGGCTTCACAGGTATGTCACTTGAGCCCTAGCCTAGGCTGCATTTTGGAAACTAAAGAATAAGAAAGAATAAGGTCCTTTTCTCTTACAGGTCTGGGGGAAATGTTTTGGAAGGGAATGGAAGACAAAAACAAGGAAACTGAGCTGCTGGAGTAGCCTTCATTTCTTTGCCCTCACTCGGGAGGACGAGTGCAGGGGTAATCAAATCTTGCACGGGCTTGGAGGTTTGGGAACAGAAGGCCTGGTGCCCAGAACATTCTTCCTCGCTGTTGGAGGAGACAGTCCTGAAGAATGCCCCCCCTCCTAGGATGGCCACAGGAGAGCAGAAAAGGCCGTTTGGTGGGGTTAGCAGAGAGGATCTGAGTCGGCCTGCCCACACCGCCGGCTCTCACTTTCCTCCCACAGGAAAAAGAGGAGGCTGAATTTTCCATGCTCCCAAGTAGTGATGTGAGGAGCTGTATGGAACGTGTCTTTGGAGAGTCCCGCACTGGTTAAGAGGATGGTGAGGACTGGGGAGAGCAAACCCCATAGCAGAGCCAGGAGGTGGGCCGCACGGGGCAATCACCTTGGTCAGAGTCAAGTGGACGCTTGGTCAGCAGAAGACCCCTCTCAGCTCCCAAGCATTCCTCGAGATCGGCCTTGCCGAGAGAAAGGACAAATGGCACCAGTGGTGGGTGGCCAAGGAAGAACGTCCATGGAGGCTCGGGGTTCCTTCCCGACTCCATCACGTGTATAAACGGTAACTGAAATCGCTCAGGCATGTCTGACTCTTTGCAACCCCATGGACTGTAGCCAACCAGGCTCTTCCGTCCATGGGATTTCCCAGGCAAGCGTACTGGAGTGGGTTGCCATTGCCTTCTCCAGGGGATCTTCCCGACCCAGGGATCAAACCCAGCCAGGTCTCCCACATTGCAGGCAGATGTTTTACCAGTGAGCTGTGACACACAAATTCCTCGGCTTAAGTTCCTCCTGGGCAAGAGGAAGGGAGAGAAAAAGGGAACCAAAAACTGAGGATTAAACCTAAAGGGACATAGGTTCTAAACAGGAATCACCTAGAACTGGCAAGATTAGGTTTTCTATCACAGCCTGAGAAGGGGGGGTCTGTGAGAATGAACCTAAGTTCAAGTATAGGGAAAAAATTATATTTGGGAGCATCAGACTCTGACTATGAAACTGAATGAAACCACTTAGGATAAGAAGGGAGAAACCAAAGCAAGATCATGAAAAGGTGGGCATGTTCCTAATGTAGACAGTGTTTTAACCTCAGGGACACATATTCAAGCCTGTCCTAGACTTCAGGTTATATAGACGGTCACTTCAGCCCCATCAGTGAAGCTCAATGGAGTATGAAAAGGCATAAGTTTTGACTGGAGGAAAGCAAGGCCTCATAGGTTAAGGTGCAGGGTCTTTCTTAAGCCTGTGGGTGTGGCTGGTTCACATCTGCAAGTGTGTCTAGCCCATGTAGGTGTCATCACTTCAAACAAACATGGACATCTCAGGGGCAGAGGTGGGGAAGTTGCGAGTGCTGTGTCTTCCATCAAATTTCACAGCTGATGATTGATAGGGTAAGTGATCATCCGGCATCTGACACAGGGCTTGTCTGTAGTGGTCTGAATTAATTAGCTAATGAATACATCTACCATTACCCCCTGGTCTGGTTATTCGCTCATCTTGTCACTGTCCCATAGCAATTATGCCGAACTGTAATTATCTGTTGAGCTCTTCATCTCCCCTGATGAACTCAAGAGCAAGGACAGTGCCTTCTTTATTATTTCTAGCTTCAAATTTATGTTAATAGATAAAATATTAAAGTGAATTTCAAAATACTCAGTAGATCACTGCCTTCTGAGAGAGAAGCGGGAGGCTGACCGAGTCCAGCCCGATCGGTAAGGGATCATTTCTCCTGCAGGCCACTCACCGCTGTCTTTCCCAAGTTCCATCTCACAACCTGTTGTAAACATGTAGACCCATAGTTTAAAGTGTTGAAGACATCATCTGAGATGGAATACTTGTAGCATTTTCAGGTACTTTTGTGTTTTCATTCTATCTCAGTTTATTTCCATACAAGGACTCTCAAAAATTTAGGGTTGGTGATGATCAATACTGAATATTAGACAAAAGATGCACCATTGACACAAATTGATGGTGGATGAAAAACTCGCTCCATCACAAGGAAAAGGAAGTGACTCTTTCCGGCTCAGAGAGAAGATGTCACAAACCCTGCCAAAGTCAAGGCAGTTTTCACATGACAAGCGATACTTGTGTGAAATTAAATGAAGAATATACAAAAAGCATAAACAGCATTAAAAAGATAAAAACTCCACCTTCAACAAAAGTTAAGGCCATTTTTGTCGAGAACATAGCATGAATCTATCACTGGCATCACAAAACAGTTTCCATTAACTACAGTAGTTAGAGGCAGAACTGGATGATAAATTAAATTGATGGTCCACCTCTATTAGTTTTCTGTTCTGCCGTAACAATTACCACAAACTGTTAGTACACAAACAATTAACACAAACTTAACTTACAGTTCTGAAAATCAAAGTCCTAAAACCAAAGCATCGGCAGGGTTGCGTTTCTTCCGGAGACTCTAGAGTAAAACTCATTTCTGTGCCTTTCTCAGCTTCTGGAGGCCACTTGCATATCCTGTCTTATGCTCCCTTCCTCAAATCATTCCACCCTCTGTTTCTGCCATCACCTCTCTGTCTCTGAATCTGACCACCCTCCCCACCGCCACCTCTCTTATATAAGGACACTTGGGATTACATTGGCACTACCTGAATAATCTAGAATAATCTCCCTACCTCAGTTCAGTTCAGTCACTTAGTCATGTCTGACTCTTTGCGACTCGATGGACTGCAGCATGCCAGGCCTCCCTGTCCATCAACAACTCCTAGAACTTGCTCAAACTCCTGTCCATCGAGTCGGTGATGCCATCCAACCATCTCATCCTCTGTCATCCCCTTCTCCTCCCACCTTCAATCTTTCGCTACCTCAGCATCACTAACTTAATCATAATAGCAAGTCCCTTTTGACATTGGTAAATATTAATGGGTCCCAGAAATCAGTACATGAACATCTCTGAGCAGGGGTAGATTATTTAACCTATAATACCACTCATGACATGAAGTCAGAACCAGAGCAAGCCTGCCACAAATCCCGTGATCTGCCCGACCCTGGATGACAGACTCAAGGTCTGGAGCAACCAGAAAAACAGGCAGCTAGAGCTCTTGCTCCATCGTGTCCTACATTCAGTCAGAGACGGTCAGAACACAATCAGAAAAGAAGTGAGATTGGGACGCCGGGGACAAACAGAGGCACACTGCATCCTGGGAAATGTATGTCCTCCAGGTTAAGAGCTGTGGGAAGGGTCAGAGGACCCTAGTAGAAATGCATTCTGAGAGTTGCAGGCTGTCATGTCTGAACTCTGTCAGAGACTCTGAGAACCAGGTAGTGAAGGTAAGAATGCAGTCCGCCTCTGGTCAGGAGAATTGATTGAGATGAATGATGGCTAGAGAAGGCATTGTGTGCATCCTCTTGGCCATTTATCAAAGGAGCTGAAAAGGGGCTTTGGTCTCCTCTTTTGGTCTGGCTTCTTTCAGTCCAGGAGTCCTGCTCTATAGTCTAGAGAGATCTTTTCATATCTGAACCACAAATGAGAGCTAAATTCAATTCTATCCTTTGGCATTCCTGCTGCTGCTGCTGCTACGTCGCTTCAGTCGTGTCCAACTCTGTGCGACCCCATAGATGGCAGCCCACCAGGCTCCCCCGTCCCTGGGATTCTCCAGGCAAGAACACTGGAGTGGGTTGCCATTTCCTTCTCCAATGCATGAAAGTGAAAAGTGAAAGTGAAGTCGCTCAGTTATGTCCGACTCTTAGCGACCCCATGGACTGCAGCCCATCAGGGTCCTCTGTCCGTGAAATTTTCCAGGCAAGAATACTGGGGTGGGGTGCCATCGGTATTCCTAAGTCCAAGCAAAACAAGGAGTAAAGATTTCCAGTTCTCTTATGAAAGATGTAATTAAGACCAATCCACTCACTGAGGACAACTAAAAAAGCCGGAAGAGAAAAAAAATTTAAAGCACCAAAGAATAAACATGTTAGTAAGGAATTGCTGGGTTCAAATCTAGGAAAAGATAAGAACTCAGAAACAGAGACCCAGTGATCAAAGCTGCCTTTGTCCTGAAAGCATTTGCTGATAAGAAAGAAACAGCTGGATACTGAGTCTGGCAGGTTTCCAGGCTCAAGAAGATGAAAGTCAAAGCCTGGAACACACTAAAAAAACTGTGTTTAAAAAAAAAAATCCCCTATTTAAGCTGGGAACCCAAAGAACCTCAGCCTCAGAATAAGATGAGCCAGCAGGAAGCCTTGTAGTGACCCATAGCCCAGTTTTACCACATCTGGGCAGTGAAAGAAAATTCAAGACTTAGATGAAGGGGATCCTAGACTAGAAATACCTTTAGGTACCCAGCAAAAATAAATGAAAACGCTCTCAGGATAGACATGTCCTTACCTTAGGTCTCATAATTAATATTGTAAATAACTTTTCAAAAGCAATGACCAGCACATGGTGAAAGATAACCAGACCTACTCAGAAACCAGAAGCTAGAAATTCAGACACCATACTCCGTAAGTTAAAAGGAGCAGGAAGACCAGAGGTACAAAGCCCTAACTATGAGATGCACAAATATTTAGCTATTAGAATTATCATATTAAAATTATAAAATAGTTAGGCTTACTGTGTTTTAGAGGTACAACACAGGCTTAAAAGTTGTAGCAGAGACTTCAGAACTGTATATTAAAAATACTATGGCAGAGCTGAAAAAAAAAACAAATAAAAATTACATAGTTTTAAGATGCAATCTCAATAGAGGGTTTAATAGTAAACTGTCCAAAGCTAAAGAGAGACTTGGCAAAGTGGAAGATGAGAGAGAAGAAACTGTGAAATGCAGCACAGAGAAACAGAGATGGAAAACACAAAAGTAAGAGACTCCAAGGATTCCTGAGAAAGTTCAACAGGTTTTTGAAGTTCCGGAAGAAGAGAGGGAAAAGAAGGAAGCAGAAGCAATATCTGAAGAAAGAAATAATTTGGACAGGGATGTCAGATTCCCTGAATATTCCATCAGAGCTTAACTTGCCCAAACACTCCCCGGTTAGCAGCCTGGCTAGTTCAGAGCGCATGGGAGTCCCCTAGGAGGCAGCAGTGCCTAATGCCAAGCACCAGTCTGAACCCCCAGCTGTGAAGAAGCCCAAATGCTCTGATGGGAGAGGCAGTGAGCAGGAGGAAAAAGGGAAGGAATGTTCCAGCCTGAGGAAGGAGCGTATGCAGAGACTGGACGCCAGGAGGAAGGAAGAGATAAAGGCAGAGAGGGAGAGAGAATATGAATGACTCTAAAAACAACACTGTTCAGTATGTCTGGGACACAGAAGGTGGGGACAAGAAGATTAAGGAAGTCCCCGAAGGGCCGTGAAGAGCCTCACGGCCATGAGGACGCTTGGGTCTCATTCTGTGGGGCATGGAACACAAGAAGGGACATTAGAAGAATCAGTCAGGGTAGAGCAGGAGAGTTGATTAGAGTAGGGACCACTCAGAGACTGTTCTAAGTCATCCAGATGACAGCTACGGGCGACCTGCTTCAGGAAGCGGCACTTAAGAGATGACAATACCTAACGCTGAAGAAGGGCGCAGACAACAGGCCTTCTTAAACGCTGCTGTTGAGATACTTGATGCAACTGTTTGAAAGGCAATTTAGGAATTTATCTGTTGCTGTTGTTCAGTCACTCAATCGTGTCCAACTCTTTGCAACCCCATGGACTGCAGCACACCAGGCTTTCCTGTCCTTCACCATCTCCCGGAGCTTGCTCAAACTCATGTCCATTGAGTCAGGGATGCCATCCAACCATCTCTTCCTCTGTCCTCCCCTTCTCCTCCCGCCTTCAATCTTTCCCAGCATCAGGGTCTTTTCTAATGTATCAGCTCTCCACATCAGGAGGCCAAAGTATTGGAGCTTCAGCTTCAGCATCAGTCCTTCCAATGAATATTCAGGATTGATTTTCTTTAGGATTGACTGGTTTGGGAATACATAACAAAGCTTAAAAATGGCTATAAGCTTTGACTCAAAAATTTTCCTTCTAGGATTTATTTAAAATAAATAATTAAGAATGTGTAGTTTATTTCAATATTAATTATGAAAGGAAAACACTGAAAAGAACGTAAATGTCCAATGCTGGGCATCATATATATGTACCCAAATAATACTTTTGACAGTAAAATCATATTTTAAAAGATTCAACTTCCTCTTTATGCTTTTATCTTTAATTTTTTCTGTTGCTCTACATGAACTACTTTGTAATCAGGAAGAAATTAGTGAAAATGTTTAGAATTTATGAAAATATATATAAAAATTTACAAAGAACACAGGAACAAGTTCCAAAAATGAAAATTATGCAAAGCATATGCTTCAGTCACCAGAAAATAAAATTCAAAAGTAACACCATATGTATAAATGTCTCCAGCCAGGAGGGATGCAAGTAATACTACATTGTATTTATTTCTCAAATTAATTAGAACTGGTTTGAGTCCCCACATTCCAGACGGATGTGAAGTTATGGACTCCACGCTTAGACATTTATCCACTATGGGTCCCTTACACTCTTCTAAGGGGTTCGTTTTAGGCAGTTTAAGAAGGAATACAGGCAGGCTGTAATTCTCAAGCTGAGAAGACTTCTAGCTTCTTTAAGCTTGCTGCTGCCTTCACCACAGCTGCTCCTTGCTTCACAGAGAAATTCTGCCAGTCTGGGTCTTCCTCTGTCTGTCCAGAACTGCTGGTCCCAGCATCCCAAGTCATGCCACAACGTTGACTTTCAAAAGGGGGCAGTTTTGTGAGCAGACCCACTTCTTCCACGTGAAGCTCACTCCCCTTACTTGGGCCCCAGTACTGCAGCTCTTTGTACCTAGACCTGTCTTCACCCACAGCCACTTTCCTCCAAGGTCCTATACTTCAGAGATGTTTTGCAAAAGCTGGTTCCACCATCTTCTCATCCTTAAACCAGTCTATATTCCCAGGACTTGGAGACCACACGTCAAACTGGAGCGCTTTAGTTTTTCTCATCCACTATCACACACCCCCAAACCCTCCTTTGAAATTAAAGATGCATCATGTTCGTTTCGTTTACAGTAGGGCTTGTTTGTCTATGATAAAGGGTCACACTTTAGAAATACCCACAAAAAGGCTTTTTACTTGAAGAGGGATGAGGATGGAAAGATAGTTTCCATTCTTTCCTGATGAGTTATTATTCCCCAAGGACAGATCAGAAGACTTTCTGCTGAAAGAGACAACAGTATAAAGATCATCCTAACCATAAAGATTACAAAAACTTGAAAGAATCTTGGACAATAAGAAAACATAGCAATTCTCCTAAATAAGTTTTGGGGCAAACAAAAAGCTAAAATATAGTTTTAGACAATACTACATTCATTTGAAATTTGTGGAATACTGTCAAAGCTATGCTCAGAGGTAAATCAGGAGCCTTAAATGTTTTCTATGTTAAACAAGATAAAATAAACTCCAATTAAGTATTCAGTGTAAGAAATTAGAAATCTAACTTAGGCAAACTAAAAGAAGGTTAAAGTTAATTGAATTAGAAAACAGAGAATCTGTAAATTGGTTCAAGTTCTGTTTCTTTGCCAGGAAAAAACAGCAGCAAAAGCAGTTACAAGAAAAATCTCTAGTAAATCTAATTAGTAAAAGAAAGGAAAGCAAAATAAACATAAAGCATTAAAGGGAGGGATGTAAAAAGAGACAAATGTAAAAGCCTTAACAGAATAGAAATTATTCTCTGGGGAAATGTAAATTATCAATATTTATCCAAAATGTTGACGGTTGAGTATACTGTCATATAAGAAATTAGAAACTTTTTCAAAGAATCATCTATAAAAAAAGAGCTCAGATCCAAATAAATGTTGCCAATTCTACACTAAGTGAATTACCTTAGAAAACAGAAAAGGGTTAAAAAAGACTTCACAACCTATTTTGCAAAACCAGCATTACCCTTACATCAAGATCTGACTAAAATAACAACTGAAAAGTGAAATTACTGATATATATGTGTGTTTGTGAAGGTGTTAGTCACTCAGTCATGTCCAACTCCCCATGGACTATAGCCCACAAGGCTCCTCGTCCATGGAATTCTCCAGGCAAGAATACTGGAGTGGGCAGCCATTTCCTTCTCCAGGGGATCTTCCTGACCCAAGGATCAAATCTGGGTCTCTTGCATTGCAGGCAGATTCTTTACCAGTGGGATTGCTGGGTCATATGGCAGTTCTATTTCCAGTTATTTAAGGAAAATAAACTCAAAATGGACAAAAGATATAAACGTAAGACCAGAAACTATAAAACTCTAAGAGGAAAACATGGGCAGAACCCTCTATGACATAAATCACAGCAAGATCCTTTATGACCAACCTCTCAGAGTAACGGAAATAAAAGCAAAATTAAACAAATGGGACCTAATTAAACTTAAATGCTTTTGCACAATGAAGGAAACTATAAGCGAGGTGAAAAGGCATCCTTCAGAATGGGAGAAAATAATAGCAAATGAAACAACTGACAAAGAATTAATCTCCAAAATATACCAGCAGCTCATGCAGCTCAATACCAGAAAAAACAACCATATCAAAAATTGGGCCAAAGAACTAAACAGACATTTCTCCAAAGAAAACATACAGATGGCTAATAAACACATGAAAAGATGTACAACATCACTCATTATTAGTAAAATGCAAATTAAAACCACAATGAGGTATCATCTTACACTGGTCAGAATCAGTTCAGTGCAGTTCAGTCGCTCAGTTGTGTCCGACTCTTCAAGACCCCAAGAATCATAGCACGCCAGGCCTCCCTGTCCATCACCATCTCCCAGAGTTCACTCAGACTCATATTCATCGAGTCAGTGATGCCATCCAGCCATCTCATCCCCTTCTCCTCCTGCCCCCAATCCCTCCCACCATTAGAGTCTTTTCCAATGAGTCAACTCTACGCATGAGATGGCCAAAGTACTGCAGTTTCAGCTTTAGCGTCATTCCTTCCAAAGAAATACCAGGGCTGATCTCCTTCAGAATGGACTGGTTGGATCTCCTTGCAGTCCAAGGGACTCTCAGGAGTCTTCTCTAACACCACAGTTCAAAAGTATCAATTCTTCGGCGCTCTGCCTTCTTCACAGTCCAACTCTCACATCCATACATGACCACTGGAAAAACCATAGCCTTGACTAGATGGACCTTAGTCAGCAAAGTAATGTCTCTGCTTTTTAATATGCTATCCAGGTTGGTCATAACTTTTCTTCCGAGGAATAAGCGTCTTCTAATTTCATGGCTGCAGTCACCATCCGCAGTGATTTTGGAGCCCCCAAAAA
>SJYF01000299.1:7290590-7306556 GCA_006410515.1 Procapra przewalskii
GTCATCTGCATATCTGAGGTTATTGATATTTCTCCTGGCAATCTTGATTCCAGCTTGTGTTTCTTCTAGTCCAGCGTTTCTCATGATGTACTCTGCATAGAAGTTAAATAAACAGGGTGACAGTGTACAGCCTTGACGTACTCCAGCCGGCATCAAAAAGTCTACAAACAATATATGCTGGAGAGGGTGTGGAGGAAAGGGAACCCTCTTACACTGTAGGTGGGAATGCAAACTGGTAAGCCACTATGGAGAACAGTGTGCAGATTCTTTAACTTTTAATATAATTTTTAAAGTTTACTTTCCATTTACAGTCATTGCAAAACATTGGCTATATGTCCCATGTTATACAATAATCCTTAAGTCTGTCTTATACCCAATAGTTTGTACTTCTTTTCCCCCAACCCTATATCACCCCCTCCCCTCTCCCTACTGGTAATCACTAATTTGTTCTCTGTATCTGTGAGCCTGCTTCTTTTTTGTCATATTCACTGGTTTGTTGTATTTTTTAGCTTTCACATATAAGTGATATCATACAATATTTGTCTTCCTCTGTATGACTTATGCCACTTAGCATAATGCCCTCCAAGTTCATCCATGTTGCTGCTAATGGCAAATTTTTGTCCTTTTTATGGCTGACTAATATTCCACCTCTTCTTTATCCATTCATCTGTTGATGGATACTTAGGATGCTTCCGTATCTTGGCAATTTGTAAATAATGCTGCTATGAATATTAGGGTGTATCTTTTTGAATCACTGCTTTTGTTTTCTTTGGATACATACCCAGGAGTGGAATTACTAGGCCATATGGCAGTTCTATTTTTTAGTATTTTGAGAAACTTCCATACTGTTTTCCATAGTGACTGTACCAGTTTACCAATTTTTTTTTGATGATAGCCATCCTGGCAGGTGTGAGGCGATATATTTCACCAGGGATGGTTTTGACTCGCATTTTTAGTGATGTTGAGCATTTTTTCATGTGCTTGTTGACCATTTGCATTTACTCTTTGGAAAAATGTCTATTCATTGCTTCTGCCCATTTTTTAATTGGGTTGTTTGTTTTGATACTGAATTCTATGAGGTATTTATATAGGTTGGATATCAATCTGTTATCAGTCATATCATTTGCAAATATTTTCTCCCATCCAATAGATTTTTTTTTCATTTTGTGGATGGTTTCCTTTGCTGTGCAAAATGTTTTAAGTTTAATTAGATTCTATTTGCTTATTTTTGCTTTTATTTCCTTCACTTTAGGAGATGGGTCCAAAAAACATGGCTGTGGTTTATATCAAATAGTGCTCTGCCTATGTTTTTCTCTAGGAGTTTTGTAGTATCCATCAACCATATATTTTTAAATGCTATTTTGGTTTTTAAAAACCTATGCTATAATACATTTCAAAGAGAAAAAAAGAGATCAGTTCAATATATGTCAAAATATCACTTGATAACATTCAAAACTTAATGCAGGTTAAAAGTATTTTGGTAAAATGAAAAGGGCTATTTATTAGATATAGCATAAAAGTATAACATATAATATATATGTATATATAGTAAATACACTGCATCAAACTGCCAGTCAAGATCACCCTTAATGAACACTAGAATTGTTTCCTGTGAAATAAGGAATAAAAAGGAGTTGTTCATCACTCCTCTTATGTAACTTTAATTTGAAAGATAGTGTAGTAAGACAGGAAAGTACATTGAAATAAGATAAGGAAGGCAGAATCAGATATATCATAGTTTTCAGATTATACCATTTTCTATCTACAAAACTCAAGTGAATTACTTTAAGCTATTATAATTCATAACAGGAGTTAGTACAGAATTAAGAGAAAGAAGAGAGGAGAATGATTGGGAAAGTGAAAAAGAAAAGGATATAGCAAAAAAATAAACAAGAAAAGACAGAAACCATTGTCTGCCTTGTCATAAACACCAAATTCTAAGTGCTATCCTCACTGTTGGAAGTCTAACTCAGTAACAGAAGATGCTTTCTTTCCAGGGATTATATATTGAGTGCATTTTATGAGCCAAGAATTATTTATGTTCTTTTAGAGAGTGACGGAAAGTTTTGAGTTGTGCTGAGACTCAGACACTGTGAGGAGAGAAATGTCTTCATGCCCAGGCCCCAGAGTCTCGATGCACTCACTGATACACCTGGAGCTTCATTTGTGTAACTGGGGACTGAAAGAGGAGTCGGAAGAGGAAGGATGAGCAGGGATTTTTTTTTTTCTTTTTCTCTCTCCTTGCATAGTGTTTAATCCCTGAAACTGAACTATAATATTTCTTGAGACTTTTGGTGGGTTCATGGGCAAGAGGTCACACCCGGAGGTGAAGAAACTGAGAGAAATTTTTGAGGCTCTGGGCACAGTCTGGGCTATTACAAGGCTCAGGAGACAAAGTATCAGTGACTGGATAAGATGCGATTGTCTTCTCCTTCAAGGAACCCAACATTACTCTGGGTACCAGTAACTTTTGGAGCATCTGTAGGGATCACCTTGATACGAACACTGGCATTCTTGTGAGCTTAGACTTCCCTGTAGCTCAAATGGTAAAGAATCTGCCTACGATGCAGGAGATCAGGGTTTGATCCCTGGGTGGGGAAGATCCTCTAGAGAAGGGCATGGCAATCTACTCCAGTATTCTTGCCTGGAGAATCCCATGCACACAGAAGCGTGGTGGGCTACAGTCCATGAGGTCACAAACAGTCAGACACGACTGAGCAACTAACACTTCACTTTCACATGAACACCCCAGAAAAGCCTTTGAGGAAGGGATGGAAGAAATGGTTTGGGTCCCCTTCAAGCCTACCACCACTCTTCAATAGCCTATGATGTCAGTTCAGTCAGTCAGTTCAGTCGCTCAGTCGTGTCCGACTCTTTGCAACACCATGAATCGCAGCACACCGGCCTCCCTGTCCATCACCAACTTCTGGAGTTTACCCAAACTCAGTCCACTGAGTCAGTGATGCCATCCAGCCATCTCATGGCATCCGATCTGTCTTATACCCAGGTCTCCCACACTGCAGGCATCACTTCATAGGAAATAGATGGGGAAACAGTGGAAACAGTGTCAGACTTTATTTTGGGGGGCTCCAAAATTACTGCAGATGGTGACTGCAGCCATAAAATTAAAAGATGCTTATTTCTTGGAAGAAAAGTTATGACCAACCTAGATAGTATATTCAAAAGCAGAGACATTACTTTGCTGACTAAGGTCCGTCTAGTCAAGGCTGTGGTTTTTCCAGTGGCCAAGCATGGATGTATGATTTGGCCTGTGAAGAAAAAGCTGAGTGCCGAAGTTGATGTTTTTGAAGTGTGGTGTTGGAGAAGACTCTTGTGAGTCCCTTGGACTGCAAGGAGATCCAACCAGTCCATTCTGAAGGAGATCAGTCCTGGGTGTTCTTTGGAAGGACTGATGCTAAAGCTGAAACGCCAATACTTTGGCCACCTCGTGTGAAGAGTTGACTCATTGGAAAAGACTCTGATGGTGGGAGGGATTGGGGGCAGGAGGAGAAGGGGACGACAGAGGATGAGATGGCTGGATGGCATCACCGACTCTCTGGACATGGGTTTGGGTGAACTCTGGGAGTTAGTGATGGACAGGGAGGCCTGGAGTCCTGAAGTTCATGGGGTCACAGAGAGTTGGAGATGACTTAGCAACTGAACTGAACTGAACTGATATGACCAGATGACCTTAGTTTTCTGAATGCTGAGTTTAAGCCAACTTTTTCACTCTCCTCTTTTACTTTCATCAAGAGGCTCTTTAGTTCTTCTTCACCTTCTGTCATAAGGGTGGTATCATCTGCATATCTGATGCTATTGATATTTCTCCCAGCAATCTTGATTCCAGCTTGTGCTTCATCCAGTTCAATGTTTCTCATGATGTAATCTGCTGCTAGGTTGCTTCAGTCGTGTCCGACTCTGTGTGACCCCACAGACGGCAGCCCACCAAGCTCACCTGTCCCTGGGAGTCTCCAGGCAAGAACACTGGAGTGGGTTGTCATTTCATTCTCCAATGCATGAAACTGAAAAGTAAAGTGAAGTCGCTCAGTCGTGTCCAACTCTTCGCGACCCCATGGACTGCAACCTATTAGGCTCCTCCATCCATGGGATTTTCCAGGCAAGAGTACTGGAGTGGGGTGCCATTGCCTTCTCCAATGTAATCTGCATGTAAGTTAAATAAGTAGGGTGACAATATACAGCCTGATGTACTCCTTTTCCTATTTGGAACCAGTCTGTTGTTCCATGTCCAGTTCTAACTACTGCTTCCTGGCCTGCATATAGGTTTCTCAAGAGGCAGGTCAGGTGGTCTGGTTTTCCTATTTCTTTCAGAATTTTCCACAGTTTATTGTGATCCAGTCAAAGGCTTTGGCATAGTCAATAAAGCAGAGATAGATGTTTTTCTGGAACTCTCTTGCTTTGTCCATGATCCAGAAGAGTTGGCAATTTGATGTCTGGTTCCTCTGCCTTTTCTAAAACCAGCTTGAACATCAGGAAGTTCACGGTTCACATATTGCTGAACCCTGCCTTGCAGAATTTTGAGCATTACTTTACTAGTGTGTGAGATGAATGTGATTGTGCGGTAGTTTGAGCATTCTTTGGCATTGCCTTTCTTTGGGATTGGAATGAAAACTGACCTTTTCCAGACCTGTGGCCACTGCTGAGTTTTCCAAATTTGCTGGCATATTGAGTGCAACACTTTCACAGCATCTTCTTTCAGGATTTGAAATAGCTCAACTGGAGTTCTATCACCTCCACTAGCTTTGTTCGTAGTGATGGTTCCTAAGGGCCACTTGACTTCACATTCTAGGATATCTAGCTCTAGGTGAGTGATCACACCATTGTGATTATCTGGGTCATGAAGACCTTTTTTGTACAGTTCTTCTGCGTATTCTTGTCACCTCTTCTTAATATCTTCTGCTTCTGTTAGGTCCATACCATTTCTGTCCTCTATTGAGCCCATCTTTACATGAAATGTTCCCTTGGTATCTCTAATTTTCTTGAAGAGATCTCTAGTCTTTCCCATTCTGTTCTTTTCCTCTATTTCTTTGCATTGATCTCTGAAGGCTTTCTTATCTCTCCTTGCTATTCTTTCGAACTCTGCATTCAAATGGGTATATCTTTTCTTTTCCCCTTTGCTTTCGCTTCTCTTCTTTTCACAGGTATTTGTAAGGCCTCCTCAGACAGCCATTTTGCTTTTTTGCATTTCTTTTTCTTGGGGATGGTCTTGATCCCTGTCTCCTGTACAATGTCACGAACCTCCATCCATAGTTCCTCAGGCACTCTATCTATCAGATCTAGTCCCTTAAATCTATTTTTAACTTCCACTGTATAATCATAAGGGATTTGATTTAGGTCATACCTGAATGGCCTAGTGATTTTCCCCACTTTCTTAAATTTAAGTCTGAATTTGGCAATAAGGATGTACTCACTCAGAAACCATTCGTCATTAGTGAGTTGTTTCTCCAGGAAGCACTAGAGAAAATATGAGGCAGCATGTGAAATATAGTGAAATCTGCCACATTGGGGCAGTATAACCACATCATGCCAGCAATCCCTAGCCAGCCGGGCTGCCGCAGTCCCAGCCCCCCACCCCTGAAGAGCCGCCCCGCACAGGGAACGAAGCACGCAAGGAGGGAGAGGCTGACAGAGCGCTAAGCATCTGTTTGGCACATTATGATCTCTGGTTTAGAGCAAAACTGAACTGGAAAATACCTAGAGGCATGTTTTGTGGCAGAATCAAGCGGGAGGTTCAGCAACAGAGGAAAATGCATTATCTGGAATCTTACTGATGTTTTTCCCTTGGGGGTTTCAAAATGGGTAGTTTACTTCTTACCTGAGTTAGCCAGGTAAACAGCTTGTCACAGATCTGATGTGCCTTAGATGCAACCTAAGGGAAAATATGCTTTTATTAGCAGCAAACATCCAATTTCTTTTTTCTATTCAATAGATGGGCAGGGGTGCTTCCCTGGAGGTTCGGTGGTAAAGAGTCTGCTTGTCAATGCAGGAGATGCAGCTTCACTCCCTGGGTCAGGAAGATCCTCTGCAAGAGGAAATGGCAACCCACTCTAGTATTCTTATCTGGGAAATCCTGTGGACAGAGGAGCCTGGTGGGCTACAGTCCCTGGGGTCGCAAAGAGTTGGACATGACTGAGTGACTAACACTTTCTAGTATTCTTGTCTGGGAAATCCTGTGGACAGAGGAGCTTGGTGGGCTACAGTCCCTGGGGTCGCAAAGAGTTGGACACGACTGAGTGACTAACACTTTCTAGCATTCTTGTCTGGGAAATCCTGTGGACAGAGGAGCTTGGTGGGCTACAGTCCATGGAGTCAGAAGAGTTGGACACGACTTAGCGACTGAACAACAAGAATTCAAGAGAACCGAATAAACAGACCCAAGTTTACAAAAAGGTCATTTCCAAAAGTGTGCCATTTGGTTAATTTTTTAGAAGTTACAATGCATTTTTGTACAGAACCAAAGCAACGTCTGAGAATTAGCTTCTCATGAACAAGTCAAAAGAAAGAGTTTAGCCCATAATGAAAGGGAAATATGACTTTTCCGTTGAAGAACAGAAAATAACTCTGTACTGAGAAAGAACGACTAACACACTGAATAATTCAGTCATCATTTATCACATATGGCTTTGTGCAAGGGGCAGTAGATCTGCGTCTGATGTTTGGAGGACCAGTGGAAGCCTGTGAGGGCAGGGCACGTGCAGCGAGGGCAACGGTAGCCGACGCAAGTGGACGAAGGAGGAAGGGGCAGTGAGACAGGGAAGCCGCGCGGGGTTGTTCATTCTCAGACCTGACTGGGGGCGAAGGAGAATGTCATCACGATAGCTGGAGAAGGATTCAGGACCAAGGGGTCAGAGCTCTCTGAGTATGCTTTTAGGCTGCTGAAAGGAAGCCAAGACAGAGGGGAAGCAAAGATACAGGTGAGAGGAGGTATAATCATTGGGTCTATATTTTTGTGACAAAGATTACTAGCTGTCTGGCTCTCTAATCTCTGCCTACCAAGTAAGAGAACCCTGATTGTATTCAGGGTACTGATGTACTTAGCTTAAGGCCACATTCTATAGCCTCTCTTGCATCTGGATGTAGCCTAGTGACTAAATTCTGGCCCAAGAGATACGAGTAGAGATTTTTGGTGGAACATTTAGGGAGACTGCTGACTTAGCTGGGAGAAAGCCCTTCTGTCCTTCCTGCTATTGAAACCTATAAATGTTAAAAATGCAATTCCCAAACATTATCTAAGCACAGGCCATGGTGTAATTGATTCATTAATGAGAGGAGCCAGCAAAATGACATAGCTGGTTCAGTAAGGGAAAAAAAGAAATCCTCGAATAAGAATGCTAAGATAAAAAAGCAGCAAATGTTCTTCAAGGTAATAAAACTATATATCCTGAGAAAACTTCATTTACATCTTATTGCTTTTTTTTTTTAATAAATTAACACCTAACTGTAGAGTCTGAATGCTAATCAAGAGTAACTAAAGGGTCATTCTCCAAGTGAGATTTCCCTTGGGGGAAAGTGACAGTGCTCTCATAAGACACTGGTAGGACATACAGGCTTCCCTGGTCACTCAGATGGTAAAAACTCTGCAATGCGGGAGACCTGGGTCAGATCCCTGGGTTGGGAAGATCCCTGGAGGAGGGCATGACAACCCACTCCAGTATTCTTGCCTGGAGAATCCTCATGGACAGAGGAGCCTGGAGGGCTACAATCCATTTGGTCACAAAGAGTAGGACATGACTGAGTGACTCAGTACAGCACAGCCAGCTTTATTTCTAAGTTTTGGATAACTTTCCTGAACATGGGCTATCTGGAATGTGGATGCAGGGGCTGGAGCTGCAGCAGCCCTGAGGAGGGAAGCTATGAACTATTCATAGAAACGCAGGGCAGAAAGGAAGCCTGGGTCCTTGACAAACCATCAAAATGCCCTGCACTGCCTGCTCTTGGGCTTCTTTTATGAGAGACAGGGGACAGAAACTTCTCTATTAAGCCACTGTTATTTTAGATTTCTCTGATCTGCACTCAAGTTTAATCTTCTAATGGAGCAGGAGGCAGATAAAATGAGAAATCATTATTAAAGCATGCTGGAAATCCAGTGGACCGACGCAGTCAGTGAAGGTGCCTAAAGGCAGGGATTCTGGCAGGGAAGACTCAGTGAAACCACCAATGGAGATATGGAGGACATAGGACTTTGCAGAACACATACAGAGAATGAAATACTAGTGTATAGCATGTCATATTAGTGGATAGTGGTGGTTTTATTACAATCTGGAAAAGGAAACTGAAGAACCACGGACTAGAGAGGAACTGATAAAGTTATTCATGAAAACTAGGATGGGGACAGCAAATGGAAAGGCAGAATATCACTAGTTTGTTCAAGGCTCCAAAAAAGCTTACGTAAGTAGTTTTCTCAACGTAATCCCTCTTTGCAATTTCATGCGATACATTACCATACACTCTGTGTAGCCTTATACAGTATACATGCCTTATACTTGTATATTACTGTCTGCTTGATATACTCACACCTATATATTACTTTCCAGGACTATATTCTCAAAGCCACATTTGATCTTCTGTTGTGGGTAATGTAAGAAATCTACTAGGGTAATTTTGACTGTATGTGACTTTTGTCTATGTGTAGACTTAAGAATCTAATCTCCATCTTAAGAAGTGATTCCACCTAGAAAAGCTGACGGCAAATCTGATTAACAAGACTGGTGGAGAGGTGAGACTTAAACCAAGAGAGAAGGAGGGAGGTGTAGAAACAGATCAAGTCGTTGGCTACGGAGTAGGAAATTAGGCAAGTTCTCACTCGACCACCTCAATGTCCTTGGTATGAGACAAGCCATCTGTTGAGAGCCAATGGGGACAGAAAGAGGAGAACTTTCAGGAGATTGGGGAAGTGATGGAGTTTTGAAATAGCTGTTCTGGGGAATGGGCTTGGGAATCAACCAAAGACTTGCAAGAAGATTGGCAAAGGGAAACACTAGAGCCTCGGACATGATTGGCTCCTGATGAGCATGTTCTTCCTCTCTCTGTTTCCAGTCCCTGCTGGAGGAATTGGGGAACAGGGAGGAAAAAGATTAAGCAGTTATGTATTAAGCCTGTTCAGAGTAAATAGAGTCAAATTTGTAAATACAATAACATCTGGCAAGTTGTGCAATTTGATTGCATTTGGCTAAGAGCTGAGTTGCTTGTTTGATTAAACTTACTTTATTTTTTAATATTCTTTTTAAATTGAAATATAGTTAAGTTACAATATTATATTAGTTTCAAGTATACAGTGGCATGATTCAATACTTCTACAGATTATACTCCATTTAAAATCACTATAAAATAATGACTATTTCCCTGTGCTGTATATTAGTGTCATTCTTAAAAATCTAAGGATGAGTGGTGGTTGTCCCCCTCATATGTCCATTTAGTTCACTAGCTTGTCCCCTGTAAAGCCAAGTGGGTCCCAGGAGTGAATTCCCACCGACTTAAGTAAGCAGAAGCTCTAACTGCAGCTGTCACACTAGTGTCATTACTAGAGTGTATCAGTATGGTCAGCATGGCTTCTGGCTCACGGTACATGGCCACTGATTTGGCAAATATGTTGTCTTCTATTCTCATCAGAAAAGAGTGGCAGAAGCAGTCTGCACTCACGGGAGGCCAAATGACAGTCTACACTTACAGGTTCTCTCTAGCTTTTCAGTTAACTCATGTCATCTGTCGTAAGCCAGTCCCAAGGGCTCCAGGCTATCTGGAAATTCTGTAAGATATTTCATTGCTCTATCATACTGATGACATTATGTTCATTGAACTGATTAGCAAGAAGTGGCAAATATGTTGGAGGCCTTAGTAAATGTTTTATTTTACAATTAAATTCTGTGCCTGATCAATAGTAGGCATTTAACAACCTGAATGATTGACCAAATACAAGCAACTGAGCAGCCTGTAGCTGTCTGCATGCTGTGAAAGCCACTGTTTAGAAGAAAGCTTTGTCATGAAAAGATCCCCACAAATAGCAAGGAATTCACCTATACCCCACCTGTGAAGACCAGGAGAGCTTACGTAACTGTTGCTGCTGTTTCTGCTTTTGAAGGCAAAACTTTTTTTTTCCTTAAAAAAAAAAAATCCTTTGAGGTTACCATCCTTGGAAGCTATAGTAATCCAAATGGTAAGGCACTGGCATAAAATCATACATATAGACCAATGAAACAGAAATAAAAACATGCATCTATGGTCAGCTGCTCTTTGGGAAGGGTGCCAAGAACACCCTTGAAGGACAGTCTTTCAACAATGAATTGGTGCGTGGAAAATTAGATATCTACATGCAGAAGAATGAAGCTGGTCTCATACCCACCCCACCCCATTTTTGCCTTCCCTCTCTAGCCTCCTTCTTCTCTGATCTCCGGTCCCAAGAGCAACCTGTCTATGACCTCACGTGCCTCACAGCATATTTAGGCTATCATATATCGCTGCCCACAGATTTGCTGGTGCTAGTTCAGCCAAGAAGGGTTCTAACTCCAGAGTGAGCTGGACCGTAAAATTCCCAGGAGGTAAGTAAGCATGAACAATGGATTCTTTTTGGCTTCCAAAGTTCTTGTTTCTTTTTCTCTGGCTCCCAACCTGACTTGAACTATGCTTTCCCTCTCTGCTAAAATCCCAGATTCAAATACCAAAGACCCAATTCTGGAATGGTGGCAGGAACAGCCTCTCAGACCTGTGCTCTTCAGTGAAACAGTCATAACTGTGACAGTTACTTTTAAAAATGTAACCATTTAAAGTCTGTACAGATTGTCCTGAGGGCATATAGCCAATGAAGAAATGTATATTCAAGAAAACCTAAGTCTCAGTAAGAACTGTGAGAATCTATGGCATTTGAGCTATGAACTGCTCCCCGCCTCTCCCTGCCCCCAGAGAAAAGTAGGATGTATTCTTCTGCCGTAATTTGTAGGTTATGAAGAAGCTGGCACATAACTGGTCTTGGGTCACAGCGAAAGTACTTGAAACAGTCAAAGAGAATGACTCTATTTTCTGCAATTTCACACACTCATACAAAAGGGCAAAAAGGGAGCCTCATGATCCTGCTTGGAGAATTCTTACACGGTCACAGCCCAAGTGGTCTAGTCTTGGAACGGACACTTACTTGAAGAAGCACAGCTCAAACAGGCATTTCAGCTTTACTCACCTCTCTAAAAATTTTTAAAAATCTAAGTCATAATTCGTGATTAATCTTTAAACCCTTTTTAACTCTCTGGTGGCTCAGCTGGTAAAGAATCCGCTTGCAATGCTGGAGACCTGGATTCAATCCCTGGGTTGTAAAGATTCCCTGGAGAAGGGAAAGGCTACTCACTCCAGTATTCGGGCCTGGAGCGAAATCCAGGGACTGTATAGTCCATGGGGTCACAAAGAGTCGGACTTGACAGAGCGACTTTCACTTTCACTCACTTTCAGCTCTTCTCTAGAACCTGCTAAATCCTCAGGGCCTCACACTCTCCTCTATAACCCCCTCTGCCCTTCTCTCTAGTGGGTCTGCTAGAGTCTTTCCCTCTCTTTTGTCCCTCCCCCCTCCCCAATCTAGGGCCTTCCCTGGTGGCGCAGTGGTAAAGAATCTCCCCGAAACGTAGGAGATCCAGGTTGGATTTCTGGGACGGGAAGATCCCCTGGAGAAGGAAATGGCAACCCACTCCAGCATTCTGGCCTGGAGAATCCCATGGACAGAGGAGCCTGGCAGGCTACAGTCCATGAGGTCACAAACAGTTGGATACAACTGAGCGATTAACATACACACCTCCCCCATCTATGCAGTTGGCAGAGGAGGCAAAGGAGGAGAATAGCAGGACAGCCGACACCCAGGTGATTTTGCCCAGCTGCACTTCAGTCACATTAAGCTTCCGCGGTTTTGGACTTTATCGTAGTGTTTTTGTGTATGTTGTTTACATTTGTGTTTGTAAAAGAATTACTGTGTTAGTGGAGTTTTTTGTTTTGCTTTGTTTTGTTTTTTGGCAAGTTACCTTCTTTCTGTGGACAATGGCTTCTGTGTGCCTCACTGGTGCCCTTCGTCTATATGTGAGTTTGACTATCTTAGCGTTATGGGTTAATTTCCCTTTCTGGGAAAAAAAGCCTGCCTCTCACCTCTCACAACTCGTCAACCCAGGTGGCTGGCAGAGCAGATAGACCGGCAGCCAAGCCCACGAGCGGGCAAGGGAACAGCTGCCTCTCAACTTTGTTGCAGCTGCCCCAGGGCTTGAGCCTGTTTAGAGTCTGAGCGAGGAGGCTTCCTTTGTATGTGGGCCTGTCTGGCACGCAGTAGGAGCTCAAGAAAGCTGCTCTGGTTCTGTTTGTAGCTCAGTGTGGCAAAACTGCTGGTCTCTTCTGTGTCGCACCAGTAACTCTCATAGAAGGGCAGTGAGGGTAATTCAGGTGAACGTGGCTACCATCACAGAAGTTGGAGACAAAGTTCATGTTTGGTCACTGCGGGAGATCATTCAAACTGTTTTCAACTCTGTCCTATATCCAGAGTCTTCTCCGATCAGGGTCACCGTTGCCCATGCCCTGATGAGTTGTCTTGTTGAGTCCTGTCTTGGCTCAACTATATTTCTTTAGTTACCTAGGAAGTAGACTTTCTGCAGAGGGACATGGATTTCCTTCTTCGCAGGCCAATCTGAACTTTCCCTCCTTTCGCCACCAAGAAACTGAGCCCATGTTCATGAGCAAAGGCTGCTAAGGCTAGGAGCCTCCTGCCAGATGCTGCCCCCTGCCTTCACTTTGACTTGATCCTTGTCTAAAAGCCCAGGAGAGATGAAAGGCGCTGCCCACGTCTCTCTACAAAAGATGCTATATTACTTCATCCGCGTTTGTGAATGCCCAACACAGCCAACCACTCCAGTGATGTCAGAGTGTCCCAGAGTAGACAGCTGCTGGAGAACCATTCAGCACAGCATGCAATTCTAAAATATAGTGCTCTCAAAAGTAAATATAGACACTAAAGGGAATGATATGAAGTTTAAATCGTGGCATAAAAAATATGTTACATAAGATTCTAACCTTCATGTTCAGTCCTTTTCTCTCAGGACACCTTTCCCCGATTCTTGTTGCAGCTGCCCCAGGGCTTGAGCCTGTTTAGAGTCTGAATGAGGCGGCTTCCTTTTGTATGCTGGCCTTGAGTCATTTTTGCTATTATAGTTCCAGATCTTTCGACATGCATACATACATTTACAATAAAATCAGATTGTACTGATTTTGTGCATATTGATTTGAAACCTGCTTGTCCACTTAATGTGCTTGTGCTTAGTCACTCAGTCGTGTCTGACTCTTTGCGACCTCATGCACTGTGGCCCACCAGGCTCCTCTGTCCATGGGGATTTTCCAGGCAAGAATACTGGAGTGGATTGCCATTTCCTTCTCCAAGGGATCTTCCTGACCCAGGGATCAAACCAGGGGCTCCTGCATTGCAGGCAGATGCTTTACCAACTGAGCTGCCTTTTCAGATATTTCATGCTCATGGTTTGGAAGAATTAATACCGCTAAAAGGCCCATTCTACCCAGTCTACAAATAAATGCAACCCCTATCAAAATTCCAGTGGTGCTTTTCACAGAAATAGGAAAAAAAATCCTAAAATTCATATGGAACCAGAAAAGACCCTAAGTAGCCACAAAAATTTTTTAAGCAAGAACAAAGGTGTAGGCATCACACATCCTGATTTCAATATATATTACAAAAATTGAAAGTGAACATGAAAGTCACTCAGTCCTGTCTGACTCTTTGTGACCCCATGGACTATTGGACTTCTCGAGGCCAGAATACTGCAGTGGGTAGCCTTTCCCTTCTCCAGGGAATCTTCCCAACCTAGGGATCAAACCCAGGTCTCCCGCATTGCAGGCGGATTCTTTACCCGCTGAGCCGCAAGGGAAGCCCATTACAAAAAATAGCACAAAGCAAAATAAAGTGAAGAACAAGGTAATGAAGTTTGCCTATAAATAGAAACCTCATTTAAATGGCGCCAGGAGGGGCACTCTCATGCTCTACCCCTGGAATTCAACTGCGGACCCAGCTGGAAGAGCTGTACCTTTGCAGCTCCACAGGAAGAAAGTCACAGCGTGACTACCCAGTGGGGGGAAGAAACAGTTTCTTCCTGCCTGGCAACAGCCCGACCATTGAGAGCGTCACAACTCAGCCAATGAAAACCCACTACACTCTAAATTCTCAGTTTTATCCAGTGGACTCCAATGTTTATAACGGACTCTCCCACTTCTCCTCTATATATATATACAAAAAGTTACTCTCTCGTAGTCTCCAAATTCACCTATGCTGTGCCACAGATTGCATGTCCTGAAACACAATGTTCTTGCTGTTCCCAAATAAATCTATTGTGCTAGTAAAAGAACTCACTGCATTTTGAGGGTTTGGAATTTGGAAGCAGCTTTTCTAGCCCAGGATCTCACTGAGGCTGTAAACGCACCATCAGTTGGAGGTGCTGACTTTGGAGTCTTGACTGGACCTGTGATGTCTGCTTCCACTTCACAAATGTGACTGTGGCCGGGAGGCACCTGTCCCTGAGGATGTGGCTCTCTCTACAAGGCTGCTAACAACATGGCTCCTCCCAGAATGGGTAATCCAAGAGACAGCGGGTATGACCAAGATGAAATTTATAATCTTTTATAATCTGATCTGAGGGACATGCCATCACATCTGCTATGTTCCATTGGTCACACAAAGAAATCTTACAGAGCATACAAATTATACAGACTATTCAGTTCAGTTCGGTTCAGTCACTCAGTCATGTCCGACTCTTTGCGACCCCATGAATTGTAGCACGCCACGCCTCCCTGTCCATCATCAACTCGCTGAGTCCATCTGAGAGAGTACAAGCAGGAAAGCCAGGGGTCTCCAAACGGAGGAAATAGCCTGCAAGTGTCAGACATTTTTCTCTCTCTTAAGCGGCAGGAGGAAATTAGCAATATTTTTTCCTTCTCAATACAAATTTAAAAGGTTTCTCTTAAAATACCGTGGTGCCATAATGACACCAGGTTTCACCTGAGGTTAACATAACCAGTATGTTATACTCAGATATTGTTGCCCTAATCTATGTAAATGAAAATATTTGTATGGTGATTTGCCCTTTTTCAAGATTCAAGTTAATCATTTTATGGCCCAGGATGAACCATTTGGTGCCAAGATTATCCCAAAATGCATCTTATGGGTGAGGGGCCTGGTGCCATTCTGAGTTTTAACACATTCCTTTCTTTCATGAACAGACTGCTAGATAATCACCATAGTGTGATCACTCATCTACAGCCAGACATCCTGGAATGTGAAGTCAAGTGGGCCTTAGGAAGCATCACTACTAACAAAGCTGGTGGAGGTGATAGAATTCCAGTTGAGCTATTTCAAATCCTGAAAGAAGATGCTGTGAAAGTGCTGCACTCAATATGCCAGCAAATTTGGAAAACTCAGCAGTGGCCACAGGACTGGAAAAGGTCAGTTTTCATTCCAATCCCAAAGAAAGGCAATGACAAAGGATCCTCAAACTACCACACAATTGCACTCATCTCACACGCTAGTAAATTAATGCTCAAAATTCTCCAAGCCAGGCTTCAGCAATATGTGAACCGTGAACTTCCTGATGTTCAAGCTGGTTTTAGAAAAGGCAGAGGAACCAGAGATCAAATCGCCAACATCTTCTGGATCATGGAAAAACCAAGAGAGTTCCAAAAAAACATCTATTTCTGCTTTATTGACTATGCCAAAACCTTTGACTGTGTGGATCACAATAAACTGTGGAAAATTCTGAAAGAAATGGGAATACCAGACCACCTGACCTGCTTCTTGAGAAATCTGTATGCAGGTCAAGAAGCAACAGTTAGAACTGGACACGGAACAACAGACTGGTTTCAAATAGGAAAAGGAGTCCGTCAAACCTGTATATTGTCACCCTGCTTATTTAACTTCTATGAAGAGTACATCAT
>SJYF01000299.1:7328010-7346754 GCA_006410515.1 Procapra przewalskii
TGCCCCGCCCGCGCGTGCGGTCCGAGCGCTTCCCGCCTTCCCATTGGGTGCGCAGTGGCGAGGGGGCGGGCGCAGCAGAGCGGGCCGCGGCTCGGGGCGTGGGGGCGGAAGAGCCGCGCGCTCCCCGCCCGCTTTGTGACATCACGAGGGTCAGACACGCCCGTCCACTCCGCGCGAGCTGCCCATTGGCTCCGCGGGCCCGCCTCACGTGACTGCGCCCGCGCCCGCTATAGCCGAGGGGAGGCGGGGTTGCGCGCGGCCGCGGGCTTGACGGAAGGGCCGGGAGGGAAGAAGCGCCGGGGTCGACACGAGCGTCCCCGAGCGGGCGGGGCCCGTGAACGGCCGCTTCCTGCAGGCAGGCTTCCACTAGGCCCCAGCACCTCGGCGAGCTTCTTTCCCTCTTTACGGGTGGGTTGGGGCTTCGTAGGTTTAGGCTGCGAAGGGAGGCTTCCTGCCCAACGGGAAACTAAATTCCCAGAGACGGCCCTACCTGGAATAACAAGGCCTGAGAGAACCCCGGGGTATCTGAGGCCTGGTTCATGGAATTCTTTTGGGAGCGTTGACTTTGGAGCATGTTTTCTGTCATTTTCTGGACACGTCTCAGGGCCCAGGAAGAGAAAGGCAGTCTGAACAGCAGCCAGAGGAAGTTGTGATGAAGGAATGATTGACTCTGTGGAGTAGGTGTGTGTGCTCCCATTTTCTGAAAGTGAAGTCGCTCAGTCGTGTCCGACTCTTTGTGACCCCATGGACTGTAGCCTGCCAGGGTCCTCCATCCATGGATTTTTCCAGGCAAGAGTACTGGAGTGGCCTGCAGTTTCCTTCAGGAGATCTACCCGACCCAGGGATTGAACCCGCGTCTCCCGCATTGTAGGCACCCCACGTTTTCTGAAGGGCTTTGAAATCAGAAATCAGTCTTTATTTGCTCTGAATAAGAAAAGGGTAGAACGCACAATGCGAAAATGGGAAGAGCCCTGGACTTTCTGTGTCAGGACCTTCATCCAAGTCACTTCTGCTCCGGGAGCCTCAGTTTCCACTTATGTTAAGCTGGACTGGGATGGCGTTGGCAGTCTTGGTTAAAGGGTAGACATGGCAGGGGCTGCTTCACTTGCTTCTGCCCACACGTAATCTCTATGGGAACTGAGTCACTGATAGTGGCTTCTGAAAACTTCCTTGGAGATGGTATCAGGCAGATCATTGCGCTTATCCTGCTGCTGCTGCTAAGTCGCTTCAGTCGTGTCCGACTCTGGGTGACCCCATAGCCGGCAGCCCACCAGGCTCCCCCGTCCCTGGGATTCTCCAGGCAAGAACACGAGTGGGTTGCCATTTCCTTCTCCACCCTGCCTACTGTTAAAAACAGTTAACTGACTTATTAACCATATCTGCTTACGAGCCGGTAAAATTCCCGAAGTGATGTGCGCAAGTTATAAAAAGCTGTCATATTAACAGTATTGTGGAGTTTTGTTTTTGTTAATTTGCACTATCTGATTTTATGTAATAAAGGAGAAATTTTATAGACACAAAACAGTGCCAGGAACTGGTTCTTTATAGCTCCTAGATCTTTCCAACTGCCTCGTCTGTTCTCGAAATAGCATTTTGGCCCAGCCCCAGGCTTCCCAGGGAACTCTCATGACTATTTTTATGTGGCCCTCATCCATTTTACATGGGCCTATCTGCCTCACATCAACCCTTCTTTTTTACTTCTCAAATGAGCTTCCCATAAGTTGGTATTTTTTTCATGGTCTTTTATTCTGTTGAGTATCTGATTTATGTATCTGTTTTCTATAGTCTCATAGAGGCAGTATAGGGTGGTATTGCAAAGTGAGTAAGAACACAGCTGGGACTAGACTACCTGAGTTTCGGTCTCAGCTCTGCATCTTGCTACCTGGTGTTGGGCAACTTCCTGCCTCAGTTCTTTCATATGTAAGATAGGAATAAAAATAGTAATATTCTAAAACTTTTTACCCTCACAGGTTTGTATAAGTGAGTTGATATATATATATATCATGCTAAGTAAGTACAAGCAAGTAGTAAGGGCTGTGTAGGTATCAGCTATTATTAATATTATAGACAAGTCCAGGTCAGTGTGTTTGTTTTATTAAGGACTCCTAGGGAGTAGGAGAGGAATACACTCAAGTTGAATATATTCTACAGCTAGATACTAAGCGGTCATTAATAGAGTGGAGAGTCTTACAACCTTAGGATATCAGGTTAAGGTGATTTATTTACATGAGGAGTGTCACTACATCTTAGCCCCTACTTTACAGACATGGAGACCAGGTGGTTGAATATAAGTGGATTTTTATTTTGAGAGTTTCTGCCTGAGGACTCAGAAATGAAGTTTCTACTAGGCTAGTTTGCTGTCTGTAAAGCTTTTTCTGTTGTGAAAATAGTTTACCAAAATAGTGTTGATTCCCTCATGCTAATGTTCTTAGTTTTGAACAACCTATTTCTGAAAATAATACCTACTCTCAAAAAACTGACATTTGCCACCACTAAATATAGTCAAAAGAATTTGTCCTGAGAATTGAAGGCATTGCCAAGGTATTTCTGGAATCAAAATAAAGGATTTCCCAAAGTAATGACTATGAAAGAAATCCATTTAGAGGTGTAAGTTTTGTTCTCTAGCTGCAGTTATATGATTCTGTGACACGTATGTTGTAAATAAAGTTATGGTCCTTCTGCACAGGAACCAAGTGCTTGTACCACTGGGGGAGGTTCTTAAGTATCTCAGCCTTGTCTCCCCTCTGGTCTGGCTGTCTTCCTGTCTCTAGATGGAGCTCCTTTTGGTCATCCAGTGAATAGGCTTGCTTCAGAAGTGTGATTTTTATCACATGGCCATCTGGCCAAAGCCAGAGCAGGTCTGTGGGTTTGCTGCTCTGACCTCACAGACTGTTTTAGCCACCAGAACACCTGTTGACACTTTAACATTGGAAAGTGTGGAAAAATAGCACCAAGCAACCCAGAATTTTTGTAAGGGCAGGCAAGGAGAGAGGAGGAGGGGGCTTCCCAAATACTCCAGTACAAAGAGAGCACTGTGGAAAAATACTTATTTTTGTTAACACAATGCTTTTTGTAACACCAAAAATGAAAGTCAGTACCTGAATTAGAACCCTTAACACATAGTCATTTTCTTGCCCTAGAATAAACCTGGAAATGAGCAAGTGCTTAGCCAGATTGGCCTGGTATTCTTACAGGGGATGATATAAACCTTTGGGTTATTGGAGGTTAGCTGTGACAACATGGAGATGGCCCAGTAGAATCGCAGTGGTGCCAGACAGGAAGCTTAAAATAGACTTGTAAGTGGGTCTGAGATGCTGTTTGCCTGACGGCGAGTGAGTTAACTGTGGCCTTTGCCAAAATCAACGATTAGAGAAAAGAGAGGCTGCTAGACAATCTTTAGCTTCTTCTTCCCTCCAGGTCTTAGATAAGAAATCAGCAAATATTTGCTAACTATTAAGCATTAGGTACTTGTTTTATTATCATCCTGGCATTGAGAATTGCTTTGAAATTAAATTATTTGGAGTTACGTGCCAAAATCAACAAATCATCTGTAAGAAAGAAGCAGATCATGTACTGTGGCTCATTTCTTGTGGGTCAGAGGTTATAGGTGTGTTCAGACTTATCTCATTTAATATTTTAAAAGCAGTCCATCCTCATCAGAATTCATGAAGTAGTAGTAGTTTGAGGGAAATATATGTATCATTGTTCTCATGCCAAATTAGAAACAAAAATTTCCTGCATTGACCTAACATGACAACGAATATGGAAAGTAGGTATCTGGGGTTGCTTTCCTTCAGAAATCCCTGCTAATGGGGTTTATCATTGAATATTAAGGATGATGTGCATGAAGGAAGGGGTTTTATTGTTTAGTCATTAAACAACTAGGCAGTGAAAAATTACACTTTTTCATTCAGTGTGTCTCTATAGATGATTCTCCAGAATACAGAAGGTAAAAGGTTTCAGAAAGGTTTCAGGGGAGCTGAGACCTTGGGGTGGATCTAGAGCACTGTACAGTAGGTGCCAGGTCATGAGTGCCCCTGAAGCAGGCCATGCCAATCTGCAGACTTCAGCAAAAGCCCCCACAATATGAACTCAAAACTGGTAGCTGCTGACCTACACTCTTCTTAAAAACTATAATTCTCTGCTTACCTGGACACCATAACTATAAGAGTATAAGCTTCCCAAGGACAGGCAGGGGTCATGTCTCTTGTATACACCCATATACACCCACAGCTTGGCATAATAGTGAGAACTGATGGGTAGTGAATGCTTACTTTATACTGTCTTCTGTTGTCAGTGCATTGTCTGGTTGTATCCTCATAACACTCATAAAAGGTAGGTTTTACCATTATATCCATTTCACAGAAGAGGAAGCTCACTGAGGGTGATTTGCACTGTTTACATAAGTAAGTAGGAAGTAGAGGGTCCATCTTGCATTCTGAGGCACTGTGTTTTAGTGACCATTGCACAAAATAGATGCTCAGTAATGAACTTGTGTCACAGTACAGAAAGTTTCACATTTTCATTACAGACTCAATGGTAAACTATATCCTTATAATTGCAGAATTTCCACTCACGTTTCTGTATCTGTAAGCAGTAA
This sequence comes from Procapra przewalskii, assembly GCA_006410515.1. Classification (NCBI taxonomy): domain Eukaryota; kingdom Metazoa; phylum Chordata; class Mammalia; order Artiodactyla; family Bovidae; genus Procapra; species Procapra przewalskii. The sequence goes on from SJYF01000299.1 coordinate 7,332,611, forward strand.
TACGTTTCGCACAGATAAGTGTGTCTCCACTGAACAGCCATTCTTGTCAGGGCACTGTAGGGTTTGGTTATGGTTTTTCAGGAAAAACAGTTGTAGCTAGCTGAGCAGCCACAACTGGTCCCCGGCTGACACCTCAAGATACTAGCAGGAGCATCAGACTCTGACTGACAAAGCGAAAGACAAAGCAACCACATTTTTCTCATTCTTGTGGTCAAGGGAATTTCCCAGCCACACAGGCACAGAGAAGGTCCTTGGGGTTCAAGGGAGGGAGAGGGAGCCAGTCCATAATATGTCCCACCAACTTCCCAGAAACTTTTACAGTGAAATCTATCCTGACTGAGAGATGAATGCACATCCACCAGAGAGGGACCTCAGTTCAGTTCAGTTCAGTCGCTCAGTCGTGTCCGACTCTTCATGACCCCATGAATCGCAGCATGCCAGGCCTCCCTGTCCATCACCAGCTCCCGGAGTTCACTCAGACTCACGTCCATCGAGTCAGTGATACCATCCAGCCATCTCATCCTCTGTTGTCCCCTTCTCCTCCTGCCCCCAATCCCTCCCAGCATCAGAGTCTTTTCCAATGAGTCAACTCTTTGAACGAGGTGGCCAGAGTATTAGAGTTTCAACCTCAGCATCAGTTCTTCCAATGAACACCCAGGACTGATCTGCTTTAGGATGGACTGGTTGGATCTCCTTGCAGTCCAAGGGACTCTCAAGAGTCTTCTCCTACACCACAGTTCAAAAGCATCAATTCTTCAGTGCTCAGCTTTCTTCATAGTCCAACTCTCACATCCATACATGACCACTGGAAAAACCATAGCCTTGACTAGACGGACCTTTGTTGGCAAAGTAATGTCTCTGCTTTTCAATATGCTATCTAGGTTGGTCATAACTTTCCTTCCAGGGAGTAAGCGTCTTTTAATTTCATGGCTACAGTCACCATCTGCAATGATTTTGGAGCCTAAGAAAATAAAGTCTGACACTGTTTCCACTGTTTCCCCATCTATTTCCCATGAAGTGATGGGACCAGATGCCATGATCTTTGTTTTCTGAATGTTGAGCTTTAAGCCAACTTTTTCACTCTCCTCTTTCAGTTTCATCAAGAGGCTTTTGAGTTCCTCTTCACTTTCTGCCATAAGGGTGGTGTCATCTACATATCTGAGGTTATTGATATTTCTCCCAGCAGTCTTGATTCCAGCTTGTGCTTCTTCCAGCCCAGTGTTTCTCATGATTTACCCTGCACAGAAGTTAAATAAGCAGGGTGACAATACACAGCCTTGAGGTACTCCTTTCCCTATTTGGAACCAGTCTGTTGTTTCATGTCCAGTTCTAACTGTGGCTTCCTGACCTACATATAGGTTTCTCAAGAGGCAGGTTAAGTGGTCTGGTATTCCCATCTCTTTCAGAATTTTCCACAGTTTATTGTGGTCTACACAGCCAAAGTCATAGTGATAATCTAAAAGAAAATGCGAAATGATGGCTGGCAAATAGCATAAAGTGGTAGCACCGAAATGCGTCCCCTATTGCTGCCATAACAAGTTACCACAAGTTCAATGGCTTAAAACGGCACACAGATCTTGAAGTTCTGGAGGTCAGAAATCTAATGTGGGTCTCTGTTGGCTAAAATCAAGGTGTGTCTGCAGAGCCCCATTCCCTTCTGGAGGCTTTGGGGAGGATCTGTTTTTTCCTGTCTCACCTGGTGTTCAGAAGCTGCTACAGTTCCTTGACTCACAGCTCCTTTCTTCACCTTCAAAGGGAGAGAGCAGCATCTTCAGGTCACTCTCATTATGATTCTTCTGCCTTCTTGTGATTACATTGGGCCCATCCGGTCATAATCCAGGATAATCTCTTTATCTTGAAGTCAGTTCATTAGCAACTGTACATTCATCTGCAAGCTTCATCCCCCCTTGTCATGGAGCACACAGCATACAGTTCTGAGGGACTGTGATGTGGACATCTTTTAGACAGGGATGTGGCTCTGCATTTCACAGTGCCTTTTGCCCTTAACACTTGTTCATTCGTTCATATACTTACTAAAGGAAAATACGAATGATATAGTAAAAGTATCTTTCAGTTCAGTTCAGTTCAGTTCAGTCACTCAGTTGTGTCCGAGTCTTTGCAATCCCATGAATCGCAGCACGCCAGGCCTCCCTATCCATCACCAACTCCCGAGTTCACTCAGAGTCACGTCCATCAAGTCGGTGATGTCATCCAGCCAACTCATCCTCTGTCATCCCTTCTCCTCCTGCCCCCAATCCCTCCCAGCAGATTTATACATTAAAAAATTAGCTGAGGTGGTTGCAGTGGGAGAGCAGTGGGCCAAGAGCGTGAGTTGCTCACCCCGGGACCTGCCTGCTGTCCCGCTGCCCTCCGAGCACAGCCATGTCCGAGGAGAAGCCCCAGGAGGGAGTGAAGATGGAGAAGGACCACATCAACCTGAAGGTGGCCAGGCAGGATGGCTCCGGGGTCCAGTTCAAGATCAAGAGACACGCACCACTCCGCAAGCTGGTGAAGCCCTCCTGCAGTGCCCAGGCTTGTCCATGAGATGGATTCGGTTCAGGTTTGATGGACAACCCGTTAATCAAACAGATGCCCCAGCACAGCTGGAGATGGATGATGGGGACACCAACAGCAGACAGGGGGCCTTCAGCATGGCCAGCTGCCTCTCGGGGTGGGGGGGCTGCCTCCAGAGCCCCCTCCCCTTGTGGCAGCGGGCTATGTTTGCTGTTGAACAGCACAGGTGTGGCCAAGCCCATCGGCAGGCAGGCTCGGACACCAGGGACATTCCCCACGTGCCGAGCGCCACTGCCGCAATGCTCCCCAGCCTCCCTCGGCCCATCCCCTCCTACCATTGTTTGGGTAAAACGCCCAGGTGGTGAGGGACTTGGGTTTTGTTTTTACCTTTATTTTTTCTCCCTCCTATGACATTTTCTCCCAACTTGTGACCTGAGTGCCTGCTTTCTGTCTAGACAGGGATTTTAACCCCAGGTGTTGACCGCCCCTCATTCCAATCACGGAGAGAACGGTCACCACTCTGGGGTGCTTCTACGAAGCTAGTTTTGGGGTCACGGTCGGTATGGGAGATACACTTTCATTTACGGTTTCTTGTGGGCACAGGTGTTTTTTTTAATGCTAAATATTAGAAATGCAAGCTTTGCCAGAATATAGGAAAGTTGAAGGGAAAAGACTGGAATGTTTCTTAAAAAGTGCGAAGTTCTTCAGTAACACGGCCCTGGGCAGGGTCTGGGGCCCCGGACCCATTGCCATCAACAGCCAGTGACACTGCTCAGACCCAGTGAAAATGGGCTTTTCCTCTTTACTTAACAGAGAAGAGAGTAAGTCCCACACATCTGCCGTGGTCACAGTGCCAGGGCCTCAGAGTTCCTCCAGTATTTGCTTCTGGTAAGTAACAATAGTCTGTACATAAACTGGGAAGATAGAAAATACTGCTGATTTGCCATTATGTCTTTGTGTAAAAGAGCTGCTTCAAAGCGTGGCTACAAGCGAGAGATGCCTCCGGGTTCTCCCCGAGGACCATGCTCTGCTCCCCAAGTTGGCATGGAGCTTACACGTTACGTGTGATCTCAGTCTGTGCAGCATTTTGGGGTCTGTCTTAGTCAACCTCCAATCGTTGTCCTGTTGCCCTTCCGTGTGGACTCGCTCCTGTCTGACGGCCCCGGCTGCCTGTTCGGGTCACCTGGGCAGGACGGCCACCATTATCTCCTACTTGCCTGAGACCTAGTTGGAGAAGTCTGCAATTCCTTTGTGCCTTGCTGTTCAGGCACGCACAGGGTGTCTGCCGGCTCTCTTGTGTTTATTCCCCAATTTGTACATTATTTGTTATCCTGTACTACTGCCAATGGTCAATATTGTTTGGTATTCTGTCAAAAAAAATTAGCTGATAATACAAGATAGCATGAACAAGCCCCAATATGAGTCATTTAAGAGGAGAGGTCACTTAGATGAATGAGGGAGAAAAAGAGAAAATTTTGATCATCCATGAGAAGTAATAAGGTCACCTCCTTCCCTCCACAAAAGGGCAATGTGATCTTAGGTTGCATTAAGATGGGAACAAAGGAGGGGCTCGCCTTGGCAAATCCTTGGTAAATCCCCTGGAGGTCTTGAAGGGTATAAAAAATCTTCAGTGGAGTCAGAGGAGAGAGCCAACAGGGTGAAGAGCCTAGAATCAGACAGTATAAGAAGTTTGGGGATATTTATGGTGTGGTCTTCAAATACCTAATTGACAGACATATGAAAAGAAATTTAGATTTGTCTTTGAAATCTTTGGAGTTTTAAACCGCTAAATCGCTTCAGTTGTGTCCTACTCTTTGCGACCCCATGGACTGTAGCCCACCAGGCTCCTCCATCCATGGGATTCTCCAGGCAAGAATACTGGAGTGGGTTGCCATTTCCTTCTTCAAGGAATCTTTCCAACCCAGGGATCGAACCCATGTCTCTTATGTCTCCTGCATTGGCAGGTGGGTTCTTTACCACTAGTGCCACTGCTAGAAAAAGTGTGTAGAAGGTAGATTTAAACGCAGTGTGGTCATTTTACATGGTTAGTTTCCTGAAATGGAATGAGCTACCTGAGTTTCCTGTCCCTGGAGTTAATTAAAATAGAATCGACAAGTGTCAAAGAATGTGCTCCCAAAACACTTCTTCAGGCCTTGAATGTTGTATTTACACTGTAATCATTTGCATTCCAGTCTCCTTGTGCAACTTGTGACTTCTTTCTGGTCTGAATCTATCATGTTCAATTCATCTTGGCTCAGAAGGTACAAAATGAATGTTGGTTTGGTGAATAGATGCATGAATGAGATTAAGGGTTGGACAGAGTGATCTTTAGTCCTTCCAACTCAGACTCTCAGTTCTCAGCTAAGATTTGAACTAGGTTTAAAGAATGGAATTGGTTGCAGAAAGGGGGTGGCGGTGTTGCATCCTAGGTTTCACAGTACAGAAAAAGCTCAGAGACAAGAGGGAGCGAGAGAGTGGAGGAGCTATGCTGGGTGAAGTACAGGAATTAGAGTTGGGGTAGAAGGTTGGGTCTTGATTCTTGAAGGCTCTTTAATTTTAAGGATGTCAGCCTTTCTCATTCTATAGTCTGAACCCAGTTTGATGCTTGACTAAATCCTTATGAAAGAAGACAGAAAGAGTGCCCTTACAGTCCTGCATTTTGGCTCTGTTGGGAAAGCCTGGGGACTTGCTATGGACTGAAATGTCCCCCATGATTCTTATCTTGAAGCCCTAACTCCTAGTGAGATGGATTAGGAGGTAGGGGTCTGGGGAGGTAATTGGGTTTGGATGAGGTCATGAGGATGGGGCCATCATAATGGGATTAGCTCCCTTCTAAGAAGAGACACCAGGGAGCTTTCTCTCCTTCTCTGTCTCTCTCTGCCACATGAGGAGACATGGAAAAGGGAGCCATCTACAAGTCAAGGAAGAACACCCTCACCAGGGAGCAGAATCAGCCAGCACTTTGCTCTTGGATTTCCCAGCCCCCAAAACTGTGAGAAATACTGAAATAAGCATCTCCTGTTTAAGCTGACCAGGCTATTGTATCAATATTTTTGTTATGGCAGCCAGAGCTGACTAATGCAGGGCTCTTGCCTACATCTGGGAGTAGTGAGTCAGAACTCAGCGCTAGGAACTAGCAGCAAAAATATAAAGGAAATCAGATGGGAAGAGACATTACTGAAAATATTAAGACTCGGTAGTGAGATAACAAGAAAGGGTTTAAAGGGGAGGCCCACAGCTTTGTGAACATGAGGGCAGACAGTTATGTCTACTGAGCTTCTTAGTGCAATGGAAGGAAGACGAGAAACTATTTGGAATATCCAGGATTTCCTGCAACTGTTTCCATTAAGTTCCTGGCTGAAAATGGGCTATTTTTAATGTTGATGAGAATAGCAAGTCAAGAGTTTTAGTCTGTGGAGAGCAAACTTTTCTTGGAGAGGAGCTGTAGTAATGATAAAAACTCTACTCTGAATGGTAGTATTAACAGTAGGCACTATTGGACAAGCCCTACGATGGGCCAGCCTGATACGAGACACTGTGTGTATCATCCCACTTCATTAAATTATCCCTCTTTTGAAGGCCTCAGCTTATACCCCACACAGTATCTGCTTTAGGGAGTGTCCAAGGAAAATTCTCGTTCTCATTATCTCTAAGGATAATTATATGTCTCTTAAATAATTGAATTTCTTTTTAAAAATTTTGGACTCTGAATGGAATTAACACATGACCCTCTGTGTGTGTGTGTGTGTGTGTGTGTGTGTGTGTGTGTGTGGTTGGCAGAGGCAGTAGGAAGTTGAAGGAGTTATGCTAAGTTTCAGACCCAGAATTGTGGCCCAATTTTAGTTGTGTGTAATATATAATTTTTTAGCCTCTTTCCTGTTTCTTATTTTTTCCCTCCCCTTGTTTTTCTATCCTCCTTCCTCTTTTAATTTATGCTGCCTTGTATTTTATGTATCTCTAAATTCAGTTCAGTTCAGTCGCTCAGTTGTGTCTGACTCTTTGCGACCCCATGAATCGTAGCATGCCAGGCCTCCCTATCCATCACCAACTCCCAGAGATCACTCAGACTCAACGTCCATCGAGTCAGTGATGCCATCCAGCCATCTCACCCTCTGTCGTCCCCTTCTCCTCCTGCCCCCAATCCCTCCCAGCATCAGAGTCTTTTCCAATGAGTCAACTCTTCTCACGAGGTGGCCAAAATACTGGAGTTTCAGCTTTAGCATCATTCCTTCCAAAGAAATCCCAGGGCTGATCTCCTTCAGAATGGACTGATTGGATCTCCTTGCAGTCCAAGGGACTCTCAAGAGTCTCTCCAACACCACAGTTCAAAAGCATCAATTCTTCAGCACTCAGCCTTCTTCACAGTCCAACTCTCACATCCATACATGACCACAGGAAAAACCATAGAAGGCAGTCCTAAATTCCAAAACAAAGGACAATAATTACAAATATATTTCTATTTATGTCAGCCCCCACTTTATAGATGAGGAAGCAGAGGCTCAATTAATTTATTTAACTTGCCCGAGATCACAGTGGGTGTACTACTTAACTATTGCCAGGTAACAAATCCCCTCCAAAACTAGCAGCTTAAACCAACAAACACATGATTTCTCAGTTGATTCCTGAGGGTCAGGAGTCTGGGAGCAGCTCAGTTGGGTAGTTCTAGCTCGGGGGCTGGTGGGGTTGCAGTCGAGCCATCTGCTGGGGCTGTAACTGTTTGAAAGCTGCAAAGTCTTTTATAACTTAATCTCAGAAGTGACAATCACTCCCGCCTTCCACCAGCCACACAAATCAACCCTGGTAAAGGGAAAGGAGTCCACAAGGGCGTGAGTCCCAGGGATAGGATCGCTGGAGGCTATCTTGGTAGCCGCCACTCGCAGGGAGGAAACGGCATAGCTGAGCCTGTGGGATGTGGCTTCTGCAAAAGCACTGGGTCTGGATACGCTCAAGTTTGGCCCCCAGAGCTGCTTTCATTTTTTCCCCTTTCCAGCTTGAAGAACAGGTGAACGAGCACAGCAATAAGAAGGCTCTGGGTTTCAGATTTCTTCTTCTGATCCTGCTTACAAGTTGCCCATGTTGCCACAGTTCCATTCGTAAAGCTTTGTATTGCCTCATAACTATTTAATCGCTGCTAAAAGTAAATTTGATTTTAATCCAGAAGACAACACCAAATGATCTAACTGTCGGGTCCCACTGAGAAGTGGAGAGTAATAGCTACCATGACACTATATAGGCTGACAGCCTCTGACTTTGGTAGTGCAAGAAACAATTGATAGGAATTGTAATTCCCCCCCACTTTTTATATTCTTTGCTTCATGGGAGATATGGGTATATAAAGGATGGAAGTTTTTGGTGATTCTGCCCCCCCATAAGGTGATTCCACCCCTCATCTGTTAGTGTAATGAGGAAAATCTAGAAAGATATTTTTGTGGAACATATTTTTTACTGCATTGCTGATCTGTGGTCACATTTTGTCAGGGTAATAAATTAGGACGTGTTGTTTTCCTGGATTCAGGAAACCGCCGGCTCAGTGTTTGGTATTCAGACCTCAGATCCATGACTCACCAATAAACCACCTGGACAAATGAACAGAGAGGATCTCAACGGCTGCAGACTCTTGCCCTGCCTCTTGATTCTTAACTCTGTTCTGTATCTGGAAATTCCATTTTCATTTGAGGTATGTGTAAATTGATGTCAGTCTCCATGTTTAAACATGGCCCCAAACCGACTTCTTTCCTGAGATTGTTTTTCAGAACAGTGGTGTTGAACCTCAATTAAAATTTGCAAGCCATCGCTGTGCGCCCGTGGTATTTGCATGTTGCTATAACTTCCTGTGCCTCTCTGTGGCCTCCCTCCAGGACTTTGTTGTATGCCAGTTTGCAAATGAGATGATCGGTTTGGCCTAGGGAGAGAATTTTCTCTTTCGCTTTGACTGATTTAGGCACAAATTGATTTGTTAAATTCTCTTAGAGTGTTCTAGGCTTTGTGCTATGTTCTCTAAGTGGATAAAAAGCTAAGACACGGTCTTTGTGCCTTTAAAAACTTGTGGTTTAGCTGCTAGGTAAATATTAACAGGAACAATTATGAAACCATGTGAGACGGCAGAAGTATTCACAAAAAGCTTGAGGAGAAAGAAGGGGATTAGTTCTGCCTGGTGGTGGAGGAAGATTTTACCAGGAAAGACCCCTCTTAGATCGGTGGCCCCCAAATGTTGGTCTCAAGACCAGTGCTAGTCTCTAGTAGAATTTTCACTGACTTGTGGCAGAGTGAGAAAGAAAACAAAATTCCATAAGCTAATTTTAAGATTAAAAAAAATCTTAACTTAGCATGAAATTATGTATTGACATTCTTTTTCCTGTGATGTCCTTCACTTCATGAAGACATGATAATATATATTATTATTTGTTTTCTTTCATTGCAAAATAAAACCTGGCAACCTAGCATCATCCAAATTTTCTTGTGTGCATTCGTTTATTGGTCCTTGAAACCTAAACGGCTAGAAGCCCTTGTGAGGATGGTTATATTTGTGCTGGGGTTGGAAGAAAGAGATACTCATGTAAAGGCATTCTTGCTGTTTGCCTGTCAGCGGTTTAACAATATCTACATTAAGGGGAAACTAATTTGTGAGAAAGAAAAAAATGTATGCTTCCATTTAAAAACTGGCTTTGAGTGTTTTTCTAGTATGTGTCTGGGGGAATGTGGAGGGGGGTGGGTGTAAGAGAAAAAAAAAAAGTGCCCGTAGTGGTGCAGAATTTGAACTGTAGCTTTGGAGAGCTGCTGTTTGCCAACATGAATACTGGTTTTAGAAGGATTCCCACCCCCATCCCCTCAACCTTCACCCCGTTGTATAAAATCTTCAGAAGTTTAGATAAGATTTAGCTTGATGACTATAAACCTTCTACTTCTTTCCAGGTATTGGATTAAAAAGTAACCTTTTGTATATATGGGCCCCTTTTCTCCCCTGATTTTTCACCAGGGGACAGGAGAGTGAGCCATTGTGTCTGTGTGTCTGAGCAGGTCAGTGGTGATGAAATATTTAACCTGCCACATTGTCAGTCTACCTTGTTCATCTCACCTACAGGGCTAAGCTTTTCATCTATTTGCAAATGGATGCCTCTCAGGAGTTGAGCTATATCCATAATTTTAGGGAATGTATCATCTTTGAAGAGGGATTCAAGGAGAATGACAAAGATGATAAAAGGGCTGAATAATATCAAAAGGTATCAGATTTAAGAAGAATACTATAGGGATTTCCCTATCTGAACTCTGGGGCAGTGATCTTACAGGATTCCTTCCAGCATAAATGCTTTAAAAAATGATCAAAGATTTCCCTGAAAATTTGCAAGACAACATTTGTAAATAGCAGGCTCTTCTATTGTGCGTTTGGAAGCAGCCCTGTGTGTGGTGAAGTAAGAGGCTCTGAAGTCAGAGGATTCAAATTCTTGCTCACTCATTACTGTAGTCAAGTCAACACCTTGCTAAGCTTTAATTTTCTCCTCTCTTCAACGGAAATAATAGTCTTACTCCAAAGGCTGTTGTGAGTAGAAGTAATAAGCATGCAATAAGCACAAGCTATTACTATCCTTCTTCTATTTAATGTTTATTATTGTCACTTGCTCCTGAAAGGAGAACCTCTCTCCTGGCCCTTCTCTCCTTGGCTCTGCGCTGTCTCCCGTCTCTGTGTCTGGAGTGTCCTGATTCAAGTGATCATGTGCACTGGTTGATTCTTTCAGCTTCCTTGAAACTAAAGCATCTGCACATGAACAACAACAATGAAATGATGTTTATAGGGCAGATCATTTATTTCGCTTAACTCTCAAATGTTAAAGGAGATAAATAAAAATTTTATGTCACAATATTTTTAGACAAAATCACGTGGAGAAAAAAAATGTTATTTAAGCGAATTATGTCTTCTATTAATAATCCACAGGCTTCACTCTCCCCATGACCTTTAGCAATCCAGTAATGGATATATTGGAAGGAGATAAACACACAAGAGAGGATGCGATGATGGAATAGTCCATGTCCTTTCTGATTCCTATTTTGTATTTTTAAAAAGAGAGAAACATGGGCTTCAAGGGGTAGAATTGTGACCCAGTCTGTCCACCCTGAAATGGCCAGCTAAGCTGTTGGAAGTGGAGACGGAGAAGCTAAGAAGGGCCCTTTCCACACCTCAGCACCAAATTTTGTAATTAAAAGAAAACGAAGGGGGAGAGGACACATGTGCACTCAGAGCTGATTCACGATGTTGTACCGCAGAAATCAACACAACACTGTAAAGCAAGCATCTTTCAATTAGAAATAAATTAAGGGACAAAAGAGAATAAAAGGTCCACAGGGTTTCATTGGTTCCTTAGAAGTGTTGAATTGACCTAACCTGGATGAGCACTATTTGAGACATTCTTTCATTCAACCAGTAATTGCCGGACACCCAGATACTGTTCTTTCTGAAAGTATGCATGCGTGCTAAGTTGCTTCAGCTGTGTCTGACTCTTTGCGACCCTATGGATTGTAGCCCACCAGACTCCTGTGTCCGAGGGATTCTCCAGGCAAGAATACTGGAGTTGGTTACCACGCCCTCCTCCAGGGGATCTTCCTGACCCAGGGATCGAATCTGTGTCTCCTGTGGCTCCTGCCCTGCAGGCAGATTCTTTACCGCAGAGCCATGGGGGAAGCCCACCGTTCTGAATACTGGAGGACAAACAGGACCAAACAAACCCCTGTTCTCACGGCACCTGCAATCCAGGGGGGAAATCACTGCAGAAAAAACTCCACAGGAATTCATAGCAGAACCAACCTTCAGTGGCTTACGAAGCCCCTAAGGGCGGCCTCGGTGCCTGATGTTTCGTAATCACCTTGCTTAATATTCATGCAGAGACGTAGGTGTGTTTTTCTGTTACACTACTTACCACAGCAGTAACTTTCAATTAAAGCCATGAGGAGTTTTGACCTCTCAAAAATGATTGACATGGCTTTGGAGACCTATTTTTGTCCTGCTTTCTCAAGTTCATGTTCTGTGTGATAGCCAACAAGGAAAATACCACGCTGCCACAAGTGTAACCATGTAAGATCCGTGTTATCCATGATACTTGGACTGTTGCGATACTGATGGGCTGAGAAACAAATTTTTCATGTACCTAACGTAATTTATAGGTTTGAGCATTGAGGTTATCTAACAAGTTAACTCTTTGATATAGTTAACTTTTTCTGGGGGGGGGGGTTATGCCTTCTTAACTTTCAGTGTCAATTTTAGGTAGTCAGAAATCTTGCCTGAGGCCAATACCTGGATAATATTGTAAGTATTGGTGAGACTATGAGAATGACCATCAGATTTCCGTAGGCAGGCGGTTTGTAAAGAAGGAGGATTAGTTTTAACCTTAACCCCCCCTTCAACTCTTAACGAAAAACATGTGGTAAATCAAGCAGGGCATGTTAGGTATTGCATTTCAGTTGTGGAGTGACATCAATACCAAGTCAGCATTTGTTGTTAACTCTGGATGGACTGTATTAAGTAGTTAAGGACAAGTCTCTCAAATATCCCCACAGACAATTCATCAATGACAACAGGAAAAGAATGGCACCTTTCCAGTGGGGAGGCCAGACAGGCCCCACCATCACCAGCGAACCCAGCATCTTCAGCCACAGGAGTTACTGACTGCCTTGAGGTTCTCCCTGAGATGCCGTGGAAAGTGCATGGCCTCACCTGGGAATATTCGTACCAGAAAATGGTTAAACTGAATATGATCATGAGGAAACAAGCTGACAAATCCAGATGGTAGGACATTCTGTTAGGCAATTGGCTTGGACTCTTCAAAAATGTCAACATTATGAAAGCCAGACCAAAAAAGGAAGAAACCTCGGTGGGTAAATGCTCTAAATTAAGAGAGACCAAAGAGACCTGGCAGCTAGGGGGTATGGTGAAGGACGCGGAAGGAAGGAGAGAGAATAGAGGGAAAGGGAGGGGAGGAAGGAAAAAAAATCTATAAAAGACTTTTGGGGGCAAATCAGAGAAACTTTAATATAATCTGTGTTTGATTACCCTTTTGATGCTAAATTCTTTGCCTCTGAGCACTATGAAGGAGAATGTCTTTGGTCAGGAGAATTCAGAATTCAGGAGATTCGTGCTGAAATATTTTAGGTATGAAATGTCCTGAGGTCTGCAACTTTCAAGGGCTCAAGACAAGGGCTCCCAAAACATGGAGAGAGAGGAACAAACATGGCAAAATGTTAATCAGTGAGTCCAGGTGTAGGAAATATGTGTTCCTTGTGTTATTCTTTCAACTTTTCCGTTCCAAGTTTTTCAAAGCAAAAAAAGGGAGAGATGAGGGAAGTCTATTTGACGGAAATTTTTATAGAAATCCGGAATAAAAACAAGATGTATGAAAACACACATGCGTACAACTTAGCTGTGATGTCTCAGAGGAATAAAGGCCAGATCACTGGACTGACTCTGGAGTGGGACTCACAAGGGTTGTGCTCTGGTGTGTCCTCAGGCATCACCAGCCCTGGGATCATGGGCAGTTTGCCTAACTCTCTGTATCCGTTTCCTAGGGCTGCTGAAACAAGCGTCACAAACCACGTGGCTTGAAATAACAGAGATGTCTCACTCATCTCACCGTTTTGGAGGCTGAAGTCTGAAATCAAGGTATCGGCATGGTCAGGCTCCTCCTGAAACGCAGAGGGGAGCATCTTTCCTTGCCTCTTGCTGGATTTGGATGGGTTGCCAACAGTCCTTGGCTTTCTAGGCTCACAGCTGCAGCCCTTCGCATTCTGCCTCCGCCTGTTACATGGTGTTCTCCGCTCCTGTGTGTGTCCCAGGATCCCTCCTCCTCTGGGAAGGACAGCAGTTGTATTGGACTGGGGCCACCCTAATGACCTCATCCGAAGCCTGATTACATGTGCAGAGACCCTATTTCAAAATAAGGGTGCGTCCACAAGTGCTGGGGGATTAAGGCTTTGACACATCTTTTCAGGGGATGCATTTCAACCCATAACCTTCTTCATTCTTGTTTCTCCAACTCCCAACATGTGTGGGGGGCGCAGTGGACCCGATCAACCAGATTGCACACTGAGGTCCCTTCTGAAGCTCAGAGTCTGAGGCTCTGGGTGTCCACTGTTCTAAGTTCAGACATGAGTCGGCTTTGGGCAACTATGGAGCCCAAGAGAGATGTGATGAGAAGGAGGTTCTGGATCATTATTAAACAGATGAGAAACGTGTCCCTTGGAAACATGATTCGTGTACGTTCTTGGCATAGCAGGGGCTGTTTTATTTTGCTTGTCATAGTCATCCTTTTTGTCCTCATTTTTATCTGTTGAATGATTGTTAAAAGTTTTCTAAGCTGAATTCCCATCCCGTTACCCATAAAATTGCATAAAGTGAGATGCTAGAGTTAAAAAAATAAATAACTGTCACATCACAACTGATATTAGAGATTGGCAAGGCTGCCAGCTGGAGCAGGCTAACAAGGAAAATCAAGACTCCTCTCTCCGTCTTTGTCCTTCAGGCTAAAAAAAGGCAAGATAAGAAGAGAAAATGTTCTGTAATGAATAAGGGTGGCCGTGCCTCGTGATGGGTCAGCCCTGTGTGTCTGGAGGAGGACTCTCTTTGAGGCCCAGGAGGTGGGCTGGGG
>SJYF01000299.1:7369167-7380786 GCA_006410515.1 Procapra przewalskii
GCAAATTGGAGGCATTCAGTAAAGGTTTCCTCATTTAAAGAGTAAAATGTAATTATCTTTAATAAAGTAAAAAATCTTGTCTGACTCTTTAGGGGATAAAACAAAATCCAAATAAAATAGTAGAGTAAGTTGTTCAGAGGTCTCAGATCATTTGTGATATTGAATACAGATCAATTTCGGTATTGAGTGCACGATCATTTATTAAGATATTGTCCTTGTGCAAAGAGGGTAGGGACTACCTCATCACAGACAGGTCATTGCATTGCATGGGGTTTTATTCTCCCAGTGATTATGCATGGGGTTTTATTCTCCCAGTGATTATCAATCCACATGTATTTATTGAGCAGTTATCCCACGTCAGAAGCTGTGTTGTACACTGTGAGGATTATAATAAATATTTACATGGCTTCTGTCCTCAAAGAGCTCAGACTTCGACTCAGAGGAGACAGAGGAGAAGGCATGCCCGTGAAGCAGAGAATGCTGAAATGCCAGACATTACGACATTATAAATTGGTTCTAACTGAACACTGTCTTGTTCAGGGACAGGAAGGTCCTTGTGAGCTGGAATGACTGGGGAAGGCTTCTTGGGGCAGCATGTCTTTGAGCAGGATTTTGAAGGCACCGACTGCTTTGGAGTCTGGAGAAAGCGGTTCCCCCACCCAGGATCAGTCTTCTTTTTGTGATCCATCTGAAATTCTGCTATTGGAATTCTGGAGTAAAATTCAGGCCACAAACCAGAGAGTTTTTCTGTGATCAGAAACACTGATAATATGCTATGTTGCCATCATAAAGCCTCCAATTCGGTGTTTTTTAATCTATTACATGTGACAAATTGTGGTTGACCTGGTATTGAAAATTCCTTCCAGCTGTAAAATATCTGTAATTTCATGAGAAAAGAAAATTTCCTGAGAAGAAGACAGACCCAGGGCACTTGGCCTTGCCAGATGGGCTTTCTAGGTACAGGCGGAAGAAAGAAACAAAGCCCTAGGGAATTGTGGAAAACACACCCGGGCGAGGAAACGAAAGTACTGTGAGTGGTCTTCGTGTTGCGGGCAGCTCCAGCACGGGCAACCCCGCTGAGGCTGCTTAGCAGGCTTGTCCTTGCAGACATGGCCTGGTGTCGCCTGGCTCCACGGTAGCTGCAGTCCTCCAGCCACAGAGAGAACTGATTTGGTTTTGTCCTTCATCAAATGTATCGTGGCTGCTAAGAAGAGCTCAGATCTTGTGTCAGAGACTCTCAATTGACAGTTTGAGAGAAGCATTTTGCCATTAATGAGTCAAGAGAGCAAATGGCCGGATGGCTACGTAGGAAACCAACTCTCAGAGACATTTGTGTTTTGCGTTGTTTTCTCATGTGTGTGTGTGTGCTAAGTCGCTTCAGTTGTGTCTGACTCTGCAACTCTATGGACTGTAGCCCATCAGGCTTCTCTGTCCACGGGATTCTCCAGGCAAGAATACTGGAGTGGGTTGCCATGCCCTCTTCCAGGGGTTCTTCCAAACCCAGGGATCAAACCTGCATCTTTTATGTCTCCTGCATCAGCCGACAGGTTCCTTACCTCCAGCGCCACCTGGAAAGCCCGTTTTTTTCACGTAAGTAAAAAGTAAATGTCGCTCAGTCATGTCCGACTCTTTGCGACCCCATGAACTGTAGCCTACCAGGTTCCTCCGTCCATGGGATTTTCCAGGCAAGAATACTGGAGTGGGTTGCCATTTCCTTCTCCAGGAGATCTTCCCAACCCAGGGATTGAACCCAGGTCTCCCGTGTTGTAGGCAGACGCTTTACCATTTGAGCCACCGGGGAAGTCATGTTTTTTCATGTAACAAGTATTAATTGAGCAGTATTTGCTCATTTCCGTAACTGTTCATCAGCTCACTAATCCAACCACTTTATATGGATGCACTAACACATCAGGCATTGTGTCGTATGGAGATTATTGTCCTGCCCACTAGGAGATGGGAGTTTATGGGAAAGGCAGGAGAGGATGCAGCAATTACAAAGCACTGTGAAGAGAGGATGCCAGGGGAACACAGAGAGCAGATGACATACGAGCCCCACATCAGTGATTACAGATGTAGCCTCAGCACCACCTGGCAGTGGGTTAGAAATGCAACTTCTCAGCCTGCATTGCAGAATGGTTGGGAATCAGGGAAGAATGTCAGGAAGGGGCAGCTTTGCTTAAATCTGCAAAGTCTGAGAGGTGGGATGGGAGCAGAGAACCCAGGCAAAAGGACCAGGGTTTGCAAAGGGGTGAGTTCTCCTATGAAGTTCATTTCCTTGAACCTCATCTTATGTGTCATGCACTGGAAGAAAGCATGGAAACCAACTCACAAAGTCCCTTTCTCTCTAATGAGCTAATATTCTAGTAGGGCAGACAAATTAGAAATAATAAACATGGGACTTCCTTGGTGGTCCAGTGGATAAGAATCCACTTTGCAATGCAGGGGACACTGGCTCAATCCCTGGTCTGTTCAGTTCCATTCAGTCACTCAGTCGTGTCCAACTCCTTGCGACCCTATGAACTGAAGCACGCCAGGCCTTCCTGTCCATCACCAACTCCCGGACCTTGTTCAAATTCATGTCTCTTGAGTCAGTGATGCCATCCATCCATCTCAACCTCTGTCGTCCCCTTCTCCTCCCACCTTCAGTCTTTCCCAGCATCAGGGTCTTTTCCAAGGAGTCAGTTCTTCACATCAGTATTGGCCAAAGAAAGTATCGGAGTTTCAGCTTTAGCATCAGTCCTTCCAATGAATATTCAGGACTGATTTCCTTTAGGATGGACTGGTTGGATCTCCTTGCAGTCCAAGGGACTCTCAGGAGTCTTCTCCAACACCACAGTTCAAAAGCATCAACTGGGAATTACTAATAAGATCCCATAGGCACAGAGCTTCTAAACCCTCACACTGCAACTACTGAACTCACACGTCACAGCCGGAGAGTCTGTGTGCCACAACAAATGATCCCATGTGGTGCAGTGAAGAGCCTGTATCCTGCCACTAAGAGCGAACACAAACAAGTACGTGGCATGTTAGAAGGTGAGACGTGCACAAAAAATGAAAGAAAAAGCAGAGTAGCAGTGGAGGTGGGGAATACCCGCGGGTACACTGTGGTGGGGAACACCATTAAACACCCAGGTTAATGCTCTAAAGGACAGGTGCAACTCGGAGCTAGTGGGGAACCACCGTGAAATGCTTCTCTCCTTACCTTCCAGGTAGCTTCTCCCTAGTCCATGTTCCAAACGTTTGCTGGTGTGAACTTCCTGAAATTGATTCTATCAGTCCTCTGATTAGATGATTCAGTAGCTGCCCATTAATTCCAAGTTCTGTTCTTCGCTCCTTATCAGGAGACCTGTGGTCTAACCTCTGCCCACCTTGAGTTTCACTTCTGGGATTATGGATGTATGTTGACTACCTCCCCATCATCTATTCCCCTCTTCATACTTCTGCTCAGCCCAGCATCAAGTAGAAGCCAACCCACTATTCTATACCCTGAGCAGAGTAACTCTTTGTGAAGGCATCAGATCTGAAGAGACCCAATTAGGCTTGTGCCTGGGATGCTGGGACAAATGGCATTTCTCCTGCTTTGGATTACATTGTATATGAACTTGAGGCCTGGAACTGAGGCAGATGTTTTAGCTCTTGTGGGCAAAACCAGCCTGTAGATAAGCTGAAAGATGGAGGTCGGACAAAAGAGACTAGCAGAGAGTCTGAGTTGGAGCCCCAGTGACACAGATGACATATGAGCCCCACATCAGTGATTACAGATGTAGCCTCAGCACCACCTGGCAGTCGGTTAGAAATGCAACTTCTCAGCCTGCATTGCAGACCTACTGAGCCGGGAACTCCAGGGTGGGGTACAGCAATTGGTGTTTTAACAAGCCCGGTAAGTGTTTCTGAGGCTCATTAAAGTTTGAGAAATACTTGCATACAGCAGTTACTTAAGGCAACACATCTGCTTTCTAGTTTGTCAGCTTAAGTAGGATTTTCTAGCAGTTTTGTCACTCACACTTTGAACCAGTAGGACTCAGGTGTTGTAAAGACAAACAGCTTCATTCGTGTCCCTCCCTGGCCCTGTAAGCCTATTCAAAGTGGGCAGTTCTCTGACCACTAGGTAGAAATTTGGACAGGCCCCATAACTTTTCTGTACCTTTCCCCCCCTGTATTTTGTATATCAGGGCAAAATATACATAAACATTAAATTTACCATTTAAACTATTTTTTAAAAAGTACAGTTCAGTGGTATTAACTACATTCACAGTATTGGTAACTAACATCACCATCTACCTTCAGAACTTATATCTTCCTAATCTCAAACTCTGTACTTATTAAAAACTAACTGACCATTCTTCCTACCCCCAGCTCTCTGGTCTACTTTCTGGCTTTTAAATTTTGCCTATTCTAGATACCTCATATAAGTGGAAATGTGAATAGTTGTTCTTCTCTAACTGGCTTATTTTCATTAGCTTAATGTCTTCAAGATTTGTCATTAATGTAGTATTTTGTAGGATTAGTCTAAATTTCATTCATTTTTAAGGCTAAATAATGTTTTATTTGATGGATTCCAGAAGGTGGTCAAGATGGTACAGTAGGAAGACCCTGAACTCACCTTCCATGAACACATCAAAATTATAACTATTTACAGAGCAACCATCAATAAGAATGATCCTGAGACGGGCAGAAAATATTTTCCACAATGAAAGACATAAAGAAGGAAACAGAGACTGATAAAGGAGTGGAGATGCAGTATGGTCAGGACCCAAACCCCCAAGTTAATGATGGACAATGGGAGGAACATCACAGTCGTAGTGGTCCTCACCAAGGAGGGAGGGGTCCATGCTCCATAGAGGGGTCCTCAGTCTAGGGGTCTTACATTGGAAAGGTCAGCCCCCAGAACATTTGACTTATGTTCAAGACAACCAGAGGCCCAGGGAAACAGAGATTCCATTTTTAAAGGACACACACATCATCTCACACTCAGTCCCAGCACAGAGTTAATAATTTAAAAGGGGCCTGATTCAAACCCACTTTCTGATCTTGGAGAGCCTCCTGAAGAGGCAGGAGACAACTGGGACTTCCAGTTCATTAAACTGCAGGGTACAAAATTAGTATACAGAAATATGTTGCCTTTCTACACACTAACAATGAACTATAAGAGAGAAATTAAGACAAAAATCCCATTTACCATTGCATCAAAAAGAATAAAATATTTAGGAATAAATCTAATTAAGGATATAAAAACCTGTCCTTGGAAAACTATAAGACACTGATGAAAGAAATTAAAGCTGACACAAACAAATGGAAAGCTATAGTATGCTCATGGATTGGAACAAGTAATATTGTTAAAACAACCATCCTACAATGCAATCTATGATTTCAAGCAATCTCTATGAAAATGCCAATGGCATTTTGCACAAAACTAGGACAAATAATTCTGAAATGTGTATGGAACCATGAAAGACCTCTCATAACCAAAGTAATCTTGAAAAAAGAACAGCAATGCTGGAGGTATCATGCTCCTTGCTTTCAAACTATATTACAAAGTCACAGTAATCAAAACAAAATGGGGCTGACACAAAAACAGACATATGTATCAATAGAACAGAACAGAGAGCCTAGAAATGGCCCAAGGGTATACAGTCAGTTGATCCGTTAAAAAGGAGTAATTATATACAAAGAAATTATACACAAAGAAAACCAACTTCCTCAAAAAATGGTATTGAGAAAATTGGACAGCTACATGCAAAAGAATCTATACTTTTTGGCATTGATCTTATCAATATATTTTTGGGTCTGTCTTCACAGGCAAGAGAAACAAATGCAAACATAAATGAATGGGACTACATCAAACTAAGAGTCTTTTGCACAGAGAAAGAAACCATCGACAAGATGGAAAGGCCACCTACTGTGTGGGAGAAGATATATGCAATGATAAATCTCAGTTCAGTTCAGTCGCTCAGTCGTTTCCGACTCTTTGTAACCCCATGAATCGCAGCATGCCAGGCCTCCCTGTCCATCACCAACTCCCAGAGTTCACTCAGACTCACGTCCATAGAGTCAGTGATGCCATCCAGCCACCTCATCCTCTGTTGTCCCCTTCTCCTCCTGCCCCCAATCCTTCCCAGCATTAGGGTCTTTTCCAATGAGTCAACTCTTCGCACAAGGTGGCCAAAGTATTGGACTTTCAGCTTTAACATCAGTCCTTCCAAAGAACACCCAGGACTGATCTCCTTTAGAATGGACTGATTGTATCTTCTTGCATTCCAAGGGACTCTCAAGAGTCTTCTCCAACACTACAGTTCAAAAGCATCAATTCTTCGGCGCTCAGCTTTCTTCACAGTCCAACTCTCACATCCATACATGACTATTGGAAAAACCATAGCCTTGACTGCTCCTGCTAAGTCGCTTCAGTCGTGTCCGACTCTGTGCGACCCCATAGACGGCAGCCCACCAGGCTTCTCTGACCCTGGGATTCTCCAGGCAAGAACACCGGAGTGGGTTGCCATTTCCTTCTCCAATGCATGAAAGTGAAAAGTGAAAGTGAAGTCCTTCAGTCGTTTGACTAGATGGACCTTTGTTGGCAAAGTAGTCTCTGCTTTTTAATATGCTATGTAGGTTGGTCATAGCTTTTCTTCCAAGAAGCAAGTATCTTTTAATTTCATGGCTACAATCATCATCTGCAGTGATTTTGGAGCCCCCCAAAATAAAGTTAGCCACTGTTTCCCCATCTATTTCCCATGAAATGATGGGACCGGATGCTATGATATTAGTTTTCTGAATGTTGAACTTTAAGCCAACTTTCTCACTCTCCTTCACTTTCATCAAGAGGCTTTTTAGTTCCTCTTCACTTTCTGCCATAAGCGTGGTGTTATCTGCATATCTGAGGTTATTGGTATTTCTCCCGGCAGTCTTGATTCCAGCTTGTGCTTCTTCCAGCCCAGCGTTTCTCGTGATGTACTCTGCATAGAGTACATAAGCAGGGTGACCATATACAACCTTGATGTACTCCTTTTCCTATTTGGAACCAGTCTGTTGTTCCGTGTCCAGTTCTAACTGTTGCTTCCTGACCTGCATACAGGTTTCTCAAGAGACAGGTCAGATGGCCTGGTAGTCCCATCTCTTTAAGAATTTTCCACAGTTTATTGTGATCCACACAGTCAAAGGCTT
Source organism: Procapra przewalskii (assembly GCA_006410515.1). Classification (NCBI taxonomy): domain Eukaryota; kingdom Metazoa; phylum Chordata; class Mammalia; order Artiodactyla; family Bovidae; genus Procapra; species Procapra przewalskii. The sequence continues at coordinate 7,376,329 of SJYF01000299.1, forward strand.
TGGCATAGTCAATAAAGCAGAAATAGATGTTTTTCTGGAACTGGAGTTAATATCCAGAATATGGGCTTCCCTGATAGCTCAGCTGGTAAAGAATTGGCCTGCAATGCAGCAGACTCTGGTTTGATTCTTGGGTCAGGAAGATCTACTGGAGAAGGGATAGGCTGCCCACTCCAGTATTTTGGGCTTCCCTTGTGGCTCAGCTGGTGAAGAAGCTGCCTGCAAGGAAATGGCCACCCACTCCAGTGTTCTTGCCTGAGAAATCCCATGGACAGAGGAGCCTGGAGGGCTACAGTCCATGGGGCCACAAAGAGTTGGGCAAAACTTAGCGACTAAACACCACCCCCACCAACAGATACAGAGAACAAAAGGATGGTCGCTGCCCTGGGGGGAAGGGGCGGGAGTAGGAAGGCAAATTTAGGTGAAGAGGATTAAGAGGTACAAAATGCCAGTTTATAAAATAAATCATCCAAATGAATGTAATATGTAGCAAAGAAATATGGTCAATATTGTAATAATTTTGTAGGGGATAGGTGGTCATCATTTCATAATGTATGCAAACACCAAATCACTATGTAGTGAAACTAACATAATATTGTACATCAACTATATTTCAACTTAAAAAAATAAAAATGTTTGCACTTGATGTATATCCACATTTATTTTTTGATGACCATTTTGGCTTTTTCCCACCTTTTGGTTATTTACATTCCTTTTAAGGATGGACAATACCTTGATCTCTTTATCACAAAAACCCCATCCTGATTCAGAAGTTAAGCTTCATTCACTACATTAGCATGCACTATTCATCGAAAGGCAAGACTTCCTAGAGGTCTAGCTTCCATTCCTGCCAGGTAGGACCTCAGCTCTCTGCCCTGAGGTCTGGGCAGCTTCTCCCTACCCAAACCCTCCTGCCCTTCAGCTCCATGGCTATAAACCACACCTGTCCAGGACGACCTCAGGAAGGAGGGAAGGGAAGGAAGACAGAGAAGTTCTTACACGATGGTTTTGCACGCTCTGGACCCAGGTGCTATACTGCAACGTTCCTGGGACTTCATCAGAGATCACAGCATCTGGATGGGAAAGCACTTTCTAAAGTCAGCCCTCTTCTCTGCAGCCACAGGCTGCCTTGGTTCCCTAAGACAAGAGCCAGGCTCCAGTCTATGGTTCCAACCACCGCTGGAAGCCCACACTACATCAGAGCTTTCATTCAGAAAAAGTCCTTTATAGAATTATTCTACATGACAATTTACTTTTTTTTTTTTAGGAAAGTTTTTGTTTGTTTTTGGCTGCACCAAGTCTCAGCTGCCACACGTGGGATCCTCCACCTCTGTTGCAGCACGTGGATCTGTTTAAGTTGCGGCATGTGAGACCTTTAGCTGTGACATGTGAACTCTTCAGTTGTGTCGGGTGGGATCTAGTTCCCTGACCAGGGATCGAACCCAGGACCCCTGCTCTGGGCGCTTGGAATCTTAGATACTGGACCACCAGGCAAGTCCTGATTGCAGTCATTTTTTAAGTGTGCATTCAGTGGCATTAAGTGCATTCTCATTGTTGTATAGCTATCATCACTACATACCTCCGGAGCTTTCACATCTTCCCAAACTGAAACTCTGCATCCATTAAACAAGGACTGTCCATCTTTCCTACCCTCAGCAACCCCAAACCAGCATTCTATTTTCTGTCTCTATAAATGTAGCTGTGGCAGGAACCTCATTTGACTGCAGTCATGCACTATTTGCCTTACTGGCTTATTTCACTTAGCATAACGTCTTCAAGGTTCTTTTCTGTTGTGGCGTGTGTTCGAATTCTAAGTTCCTTTGAAAGGCAGAATAATATTTCATCATATGTGTATACCGCATTTTGTTTACCTGTTCATTGGTCAACAGACACTTGGGTTACTATCCTCTTTAGACTACTGTGAATAACGCTGCTCTGAACATGGGTGTACATCTGAGTCCCTAGCTTCACTTCATAGAAATTTTTATCAAAAATCTTCTTTCACTCTCTATTCTCTCCCTTTGGGATGAGGTTTTAGTGTCCTGAAATTGGTTCTGGATACTTGGAATATTTTCTCTTGCATTTTTAAGTCTCCATTAAAATGAACAGCTCAACATCCTGTTATACAACTGAAAACATGAACTAACGTTAATCTCTTGTGGCAGTTCTTTAAGTATGAGTCATAGTGCTGACTTCAAAGAGGAAAGGAAACTCACTGTTGTATAGGGACTGCCAAGTGCTGGGCCTCAGAAAGAGCTTTACATGTTTCTGTGTCATTAAATTTTTAATGACCCTGGCAAATGACATCATTTCTTATTATCTTTCCAGATGAAGAAACTCAGCTTCACATAAGATAATAAGCTTAGTGTCTGTGAGGCCCCACAGCCGGAAAATGAAATCCATACACAGATCTGTTGGTCTTGTTAGGCAGGAAGTTAGGCATGAGCCACAGGGGGTGGCCTAAAAAGATGCAAGCTGATATCTAAACCCCACCTGAGACCAGCCCAGAAGAGCTCACAGATATGCTACAAAAATAACCACAGAGACTTTTCTGACTCCTGCACATGCCCCTAGGCACACAGTGGATACAAACTAACTACAGGGGCTTCCTCAAGTAACCTTAGGCAGCTAGGAGCCTATTACAGGTTCGCAAATATTCTGTATCTACATACATCTGATTATAACAAGCTGAATTATGGGAAAGATGTGCAGCAGAACCTGTTGTTATGTAGCTTGCAACTGTCAACCATCCTTGAGCCTGGCGATTTGCGTTCCCTTTCCTGACTGATGGCTGGTACAAGCCCTAGTTTGCACAGGACAGAACCAAGAGGAGGAGACAAAAAGCATAAAAAGGGAAGCCAAGAGGGATTGTTACAACTCCTTTGAGGTCAGCCCACAGTCTTGGACTGTTGTTGTTCAGTTGCTAAGTCATGTCTGACTCTTTGTGACACCATGAACTTCAGCACACCAGGCTTCCCTGTGTCCTTCGCTATCTCCCAGAGTTTGCTCAAATGCATGTCCACTGAGTCGGTGATGCCATCCAACCATCTCATCCTCTGTTGCCCCCTTCTCCTCCTGCCTCAGTCCCTCCCAGCATCAGGGTCTTTTCCAATAAGTCCGTTCTTTGCGTCAGGTGGCCAAAGTATTGGAACTTCAGCTTCAGCATCAGTCCTTCCAGTGAATATTCAGGGTTGATTTCCTTTAGGATTGACTGGTTTGATCTTCCTGTCCAAAGGACTCTCAAGAGTCTTCTCCAGCCCCACAATTTGAAAGCATCAATTCTTCGGTGCTCAGCCTTCTTTATGGTCCAACTCTCCCATCAGGGAGTGTTTGCTTAAATAAAAGATGTCTGCTTGAGCTGTAACTTGTCTGTTTAAAACCCTTTCATCCATTGTTCCAAATCTTTGTGGTGATGAGACAAGAACTAAGGGAGAGAAACTGACCTGACAGTCTAAGAAGCACTTTTATAATCTTTGCAGCTTATACTAGTTTTCACATTTAACTTCTGAAATTTTAAATTATAAGAGTACTGATCATATGGTAAATCTCAGGAAAGGAGAATAACAGCCTGGGCTCTGCTAATCTGGGGGTAGTCTATGCTTAGGATTGAACTTGGTCTTGAAGCATGAAGAACATTTAGGTGAACAGAAATTAGAATGGAGGGCATTCTTGGGATAAGAACTGTACTATGTAAATAAAAGGAGGAGGGACTTAGTACAGAATATATGAGGGACAGAGACTGGACTTTCCTAACAGGCTAAGGTGCCTCTCAGAGAGCAGTGGGAGATGAGTTCAGATCAGAAGGGCCTGTGAGCATTAGAACAGAACCGGAAATCCACGCGAGCGCTCTGAAAGCAGTGTGACATAGCACATACATGGTGGGGGTAGGCTGGGACTTGAATCTCTGCTGCCTTTGACTTGTGCGATCTTGGGCTAGTCATCTAAGCACACCGATTCTCAGTTTCCTTACCTGTACAGTAGAGACGGGTGCACAGCTATTATAAGAAGAAGAGATAGTATATGCAAAACAGTTTTCCCCAGACCTGGCATGTAATAAGCGCTTGATATGCAGGAGAGGTCGTTGCTACCTACCATGACCATCACCGTCATCGTCATCCGCGTTAGATGGAAGGGAAGCAACGGGGGCTCCTAAAGACAAGCGTGGTTGAGCAGAGCCTCTGTTTTAGGAAGACCTCCTGCAACAGAATACAGTATGGACTGCTCACGGAGATTTTAGAGGCAAAGGGGACTCTCGGAGGAGCCTCAGCTTCCTGGAAGGTACCAGGGACTGCAGCGGTGGGAACGCTGGAAAGAAGAGGCGAGCGCAAAGTAGAGGGTCTTCGAAGGAAGAGATGGCAGAGCTTCCCGGCAGCCCGGAAGTGAGGTACCAGGGAGAGAAAAGAGTCCAAACACCAGCACACTTTCTAGTAAGAGAGCTGAGGGGGAGGATGGGAGCGCCAA
>SJYF01000299.1:7387425-7398398 GCA_006410515.1 Procapra przewalskii
CTCTTCACTTTCTGCCATAAGGGTGGTGTCATCTGCATATCTGAGGTTATTGATACTTCTCCCGGCAATCTTGATTCCAGCTTGTGTTTCTTCCAGTCCAGCGTTTCTCCTGATGTACTCTGCATAGAAGTTAAATAAGCAGGGTGACAATATACAGCCTTGACATACTCCTTTTCCTATTTGGAACCAGTCTATTGTCCCATGTTCAGTTCTAACTGTTGCTCCCTGACCTGCATATAGGTTTCTTAAGAGGCAGGTCAGGTGGTCTAGTATTCCCATCTCTTGCCTCTAGTTGCCCTTAAGAATTTATGCATCAGGAGTTCCCAGGACTCCAAGTGGCTTGTTTGGGAGAGGGTCTTGTTATGGGCCAGGGTTCTTGGCCTCCTTAATCAACAGAAATTGACAACAGGCCAGACAAGAAATCCAGGCAAGGCTTTACTGAGGCCCTGACTACAGCGGAGGGTGAGTGAGAACAAACAGGTTCCCTTGCTCACTCCCTCCACAAGGGTGGGGGACAGGCTGGTTCCTTTATGTGGGGTGAGCATAGATATGTCTGGGGATAGGGCCAGGTGGGCAAGGGGGTGGCTGAGGTGGTCTGCTGACACCTTTGGTGTTGCCCTGTGTAGGGGACATAAGTATCCTGCTTTTGCTCCCAACACCCTGCTTTTGTTCCTGGCTCTTCAGAAGGTCTTTATGTATCTTGTTGTCCATAATTTGCCCCAGCTGCACATGCACAAAGCTATTTTTAGTTCTTTATGTTCTTTGTATTTTGTTGCTCCAGGTGCAAGCACTACGGCAGAGGGTCCAAGGTCCCAGGTCCCAGCCTGTTTCATATTCAGTCCACAAGCACTGGTTAAGGGTTCATCCTAAATCAGGTACTGTGGAAGAGCTATCAAGACGGAAGGTAAGATCCCTCTACCCTGGAAGACAAAGAACACAAATCAGCTTGATAAGGTTTACAATCGTCCCCTTCATTTGAACCATTCTTGATGAGACCGTCAGCATTGTCAGTTTCAGAAGAGCTAGCAACTGGAGACACACTGAATTAAAATGCCAGAAAGAACCCGGACCAGATGCCAAACCTTTGCACCCAAGAGGAACACAGGGCTGATACGGAGCTGAGGTCAGATAGCCATCAAACTGCTGCAGTTGGACGCCAGGACTGGCACGTGGGGGCACGGGCAAGCCTGTGGAACATCTCTGATGTCAGAAGTGAAAGCGGTACAGAGAAAGACAGAGGAAAGAAACCTAAAGCTAGGCACCTGGGAGCTTTCCATCGTAGGGACTTTCTCGACCTAGTGACCAGCCTCAGGGAATAGTCCACCCCTTGTCTTAAGGATACTGAAGGAAAGTTACATGGCTCAAAATAGCCTGGAGTTAAAACTCCCCTCTGGGTCCTCCCCACCATTCTATGCAAAACAAAGAACTCTCTCACCCGAAAGGAAAAAAATGGACATTGAGGTTGATTACTCCCAGCTCCCAGCCAGTCCAACCTCTGGCCAAACGCCAGAATTCCTTGCCCTAGCCGTTTAAGAGATAATTATTCTGAACAACCTTGGAGAAGAACAGGCCCCCTTAAGACAGCAGATTTCCACATATATGCCTATATATACTTACTCTTTTCTTGCGTAGTGCGGCAGCTCACTAATCTGACTGCTGCCCCTTCTCGCCTCTTTAAATGTGATCTGTTCCTGTAAAATGCCGGTCTCCTCTTTCCGAACCTTGCCTTCTCTAACTCCCTTCCCCTACAGATAGTATCACCCAATCAAGTATCTAACTGTAGAGATGGGTACAAAGTGGTGGTGGGGGCTTACCACCTGGGATTTTCAACCTTTCATGGAGGACATCACAGAGAACGTGGGCGGCTTGGAGGCTGGAGGATAGAAAGGAAATCCTTTCTATGCATTTCCTTAGGAGGAGGAATGGTCGCTAGCTGCCCACAGCCAGCTTTCACTCAGCACTTTCTACAGGACAGGCAAGGTGTAAAGTACCTCACACGCACGATCTTATTTAAACCTCACAACAGCCTCGTGGGATAAACTCTATGACGAGCCCAACTTTGCACCTTCAGGAACTGAGATTTAGAGAAGTTGCGTAACTTATCCAAGGTTTTACTTTAGAATGCATGTTCTAGCTCCAGAGCTAGAATGTTAACTATTAAAGCAGCTGTTACCGTTAACTGCTAAAGCCTCCCGGGGCACTGTTAAGAGTGAGCTGTGTTTGAAATGCTCAAAGGTCTGTGTTTCCTTCTGTCGGCAGTGGTGAGGAGCTGAACATGCTAAAGCCAGGGACAGATGTGTGTTTGGTGGTGTGGTTCCTGTCATCTGCATGAACTTCAGAGTCCTTGGGTTCAAACACTAGCTCTTTTGACTTTCTGTGGATACCTGATCAAGATCATTTTCTGAGGCTTCAAATTCCTGTTCTAAATAAAGAACAACGTCTTCTTGTTGGAAAGTGGTGGTGCTACTTAAATATGACAACGTACATGAAAGCATTTTATTCACTGCCAAGCTAAACACGATGATCAGCTATGATGATTTCTACCGTATTTCAGAAAAATCAGTGCAGTCAGGTGCAGAGTAATATGAGAGCCTCTGCGTACTACTGTGACGGTCCAGAAGGAGAATGATGAGGTCTTACACCAAGGCAGTGGTCACAAGGATGGAGAGGAAAGACATTATGGTTATGGGATAGTTAGGACGGGTTACAAACTGGACTAAATGATTGGATCTGGGGGAGCGGGGGAAGTAACGGGGGTCAGGATGATTCAGAGTTTTCTTTTGAGTAATCAGGTGGAGGTGATGTCATTAATGCAGGAGGAGGGTAGGCAGGATAACACACTCTATTTCAGGAGCATTGTGAAGAGATGGCTGAGGCACCCAGCAAGTGGAGGTGGTGAGATACAAGTGGGACTGTGAGCGGGGGGGTTCAGAAAAGAGATGTGCTGGAGCTTCAGATTTGGACATCTTTGGGTATTTGTGTGACTAAAACTCTGAGAGTAGGTGTCATATCCAGGTGGAACGTATAACCCAATGTTTTCGGTAACTCTTTAAAGCGAAAGAATCTTCCCCACTCGCACACAAAAATAAATGCTTATGCAGAAACCCAGTTTGCAAAACAGATCAGAAGAATGCTTTTCTGGTCACGATCTGGAGTGAGTTGCCCGGAGCCCACTTCTTGAAACAACCTCTGAATGGGCTTCCCTGAGCCCAGTTTGAGAGTCACCAACGTGGAGCAAGAAGAGAGGGAGGGGGCTGGAGGATGGTTAATTGCCATATTGCATTTGAAAGAAAGCAGTCACACAAGGTCAGATCGGAATTTTCATTTTGGATGTTTTAAAGGCCGCTTTGAAACTTTGCTTCTTTTGGAAGCCTCTCACTGCAGGACTGATACTTTTTCTGGCCTGCCTGATGCTGTGGCGGTGCCCACGCGTGCCCACTGGAAGTCACAGTGCCATTCAAATACAGAGAGTCAGCTGAGAGTGTGGGTTTTATCCATTTCCAAGGAGGTTTTCCTCATCAGAAGGTGGGTTGTCGTGTACATATCTGCTGGTAGCACTGAGATCACTCACCCTGCGGTGCTCACATAATTTCAAAATTGGATAAATGTTCACCGTTTACCCAGTTGTTTAATAAAAATTATCCTAAATATTAACTTATAAGCTTTTTGAAGAGTTGAGTGGATTGAACTTTTTCTCCTAATTAAGTTAATTGAATCTGCTTATCCTTTCAGCTTTAATCTCAAATCCAATAAAACCAGTTTGGTTTGGTTATTACATCAGAAAGTCCTCATCACATGATAAAGAGAGACAGCAGAAGCCAGGGAAAGAGGGGAGCAAGAGGAGGCGAGGAGAAGACAGTGAGTGATGTGTGGTTTTACTGTGAAAAACAATGAAAACTCTCAGCTCTCGGTGATCCAGTGCAACGAAGCCTTCCTTTTGACTCTGAGCTCAGCGTTGTGCATCTTGGCGGTTGGCACGTGTCCGTTCAGCTTGTGACTTGGCCTCAGCATCCTCGCCTGGATCCTTGGGCGTTTGGTGATCACAGCGAGTTTCTATGGGCCAAGCCAGAAAAGCGCACCGCTTCTGTTCATGTGCCGCTGGCCAGAGCCAGTCACAGGCCACGCTAACCTGCCCCGGGGGCTGGAATGCCATCCAGCTGTGTGTTCAGAGGGGGAGGTGGGTAAAGAGAGCCGCTGGCCAGGCTCTGCTGTGGATGAAAGGGTGGATGTTCCAGTTTTGTGAAAAGCAGGAGAAATTAATCCTTTCCCTGTAGGACATTTCAGCCTGACTCATTGTCTTCTGTGGAAGTCTGAATCCAAAGGATAGAGACAAGTGAATATGGAATAACCTCAACTCCTGAGCCCACATGCTCCTAGAGCCTGTACTCTGCAACAGGAGAAGCCACCGCAACAGCGAGACAATCACGTGCACCGCAACTCGAGAGGCGCCCCTCCAGCCACAACTAGAGTAAAGCCCATGTGCAACAAGGCAGACTGAATGCGGCCAAGAATAAGTAAATAAACCAACTTTAAAAAGCCTACATTGTATTTCCAATAATGAGGAGAGAAGCTGCGTTTGTATCTGAGGCAGCTTAGCCTTTTTATTCAAGCTGGTTTTAGAAAAGGCAGAGGAGCCAGAGATGAAATTGCAAACATCTGCTGGATCATCGGAAAAGCAAGAGAGTTCCAGAAAAACATCTATTTCTGCTTTATTGACTATGCCAAAGCCTTTGACTGTGCGTATCACAATAAACTGTGGAAAATTCTGAAAGAGATGGGCATACCAGACCACCTGACCTGCCTCTTAAGAAACCTATATGCAGGTCAGGAAGCAACAGTTAGAACTGGACATGGAACAACAGATTGCCAGGAGAAATATCAATAACCTCAGATATGCAGATGACACCACCCTGATGGCAGAAAGTGAAGAGGAACTAAAGAGTCTCTTGATGCAAGTGCAAGAGGAGAGTGAAAAAGTTGGCTCAAAGCTCAACATTCAGAAAGAATCTGGCATCCAATCCCATCACTTCATGGCAAATAGATGGGGAAACAGTGGAAACAGTGGCTGACTTTATTTTGGGGGGGGATCCAAAATCATTGCAGATGGTGACTGCAGCCATGAAATTAAAAGATGCTTACTCCTTGGAAGGAAAGTTATGACCAACCTAGACAGCATATTAGAAAGCAGAGACATTACTTTGCCAACAAAGGTCCATCTAGTCAAAAACTATGATTTTTCCAGTAGTCATTTATGGATGTGAGAGTTGGACTATAAAGAAAGCTGAGTGCTAAAGAATTGATGCATTTAAACTGTGATGTTGGAGAAGACTCTTGAGAGTCCCTTGGACTGCAAGGAGATCCAACCACTCCATCCTAAAGGAGATCAGTCCTGAGTGTTCATTGGAAGGACTGATGCTGAAGCTGAAACTCCAATACTTTGGCCACCTGATGGGAAGAACTAACTCACTGGAAAAGACCCTGATGCTGGGAAAGATTGAAGGCAGGAGGAGAAGGGGATGACAGAGGATGAGATGGTTAGATGGCATCACTGACTCAATGGACATGAGTTTGGGGAAACTCTGGGAGTTGGTGATGGACAGGGAGGCCTGGCATGCTGCAGTCCATGGGGTCACAAAGAGTCGGACATGACTGAGTGACTGAACTGAACTGACTAGATGGACCTTTGTTGGCAAAGTAATGTCTCTGCTTTCTAATATGCTGTCTAGGTTGGTCATAACTTTTCTTCCAAGGAAGCGTCTTTTAATTTCATGGCTGTAGTCACCATCGGCAGTGATTTTGGAGCCCCCCCCAAAAAAGGGAGTTCTGCATCTCAAAAGCTGAAGTGGAGGTTTGAGGACGAGGTAAGGGAGCCGAGGAGAGGCAGACGGGTAAAGAGCCAGAAGCGGGCACAGAAGGAGGCCCGCGCACGGGCGCTCCCGCTGCTTCCCAGGGGCGAGCTCTTAGAAGGCCAGAGGCCCGAGAGGAAACAGAAGCTCCCTCCGGCGCCACCTTCTGGTCACCTCGTGTGTGTGCACCATACCATTTTCTGCTCATAGACCCCACTTACTCTTCTAAACGGTTAGAAGACCTAGCGAAGGAATTATTACAGAAAATAACCAAGAGGTTCAACAGCGGAAGAGATTAAGATTTTTGTCTAGAAGACTGTTGCAGATGAAGGAACGTAATTTTCCTTTTAGTCTTGTAAGTTCTTAGCTGAGATCCCTGTGAAAAAGACATGAACAAGAGAAAAACAAATATTTTATTAACGTGTATTGTTATATAATATATATTATATATTTATATAGAATATATGACATGCATTATATGTCATGTATGGGGCTTCCCTGGTGGCTCAGGGGTAAGGAATCCACCTGCCAGTGCAGGAGGCTGGGGTTTGATCCCTGCATGGGGAAGATCCCCTGAAGAAGGAAATGGCAACTCACCACTAATATTCTTGTCTGGGAAATCCCAAGGACAGAAGAGCCTGAAGGGCTACAGTCCACGGGGTCACAAAAGAGTCCGACGCGACTGAGCGACTGAACAACAACATATGTCATGGGTATACGGTAGGTGTCCAGGGAAAAATAAGCGACTCCTTGAGGTGGCTCTTGGAATTCAGACTTAAACGCCATTTGAATAGAGAAAGGGGAAGGGAATGTAGCCCTCTTAGCAAGGAGTGAATGGTTTTTAGGAGCAGTGACCAGACTTAGAAGAGCCTAGGATGATGGTTTGTGACAAAGCTTGTCTGGTCTTCCCTCCTTTGTAAAAGTCAATCGTCCTTGGTTGATGAAACTCCTGGGGTGAGGACTTCTCCCAACTGAGTTCCTTTTGGAGGCTCTGTCTTTAGGCAGATAAAAGGAGTTCAGAGAAAGTGTCTCCTTGCATTTGTTGCTTTTCCAGTTCTTGCAGCTGAAAATAATCAACATTCAAAGTGGCATATTGTGGGAGTGGCCTATTCTGCCCTTCACTATTTAGCATGAAATTCACAATATGTAGCTGAGTGAAAGAAAGCAGGTTACCGAAAGTGTGTGCACGTCTGCATGAGTCATTTCACTGCTGTAAAAACGACACCATGCATGCCATATATTGTGAACAGGCAGTCACAAGCATGGAAAAGAAATAGGAAGTGGTACCCTTTCAGGTGTTAACAGAGTTCTAGGCACTGGGGTTAGATACTGAAGCAGATAGGACAGACAGGGCTCCTGCTGGTGGGCGTTTCATTCTTGTGAAGAAATGTGTAACTTACTTAAAAAATAAGCTTGTATGTAAGAAATAAATTTAAAAAACTATGTGCTGCAGATTGTCACCAGTGTTGGGCGTGCAATTCTGTGTACAGATGGGTAGACGTGGTCCCTCCTGACCCGAAGACAGGTTGGGTCCACGCTGCGGCCTATGGGAGGGGGAAGTGAGGATGCTGTGGGGGTGAGGGGAAGTGATGCCTGACTTGGGGGTCAGGGGAAGCTTCCTGAGGAGGGACGTCCAAGCTGACAGCTGAAAGATGAGGTAGGGTTTAGATGAAGTATGGAGGAACTTTCCAGAAAGAGGCCATTGCAGGCTGGAAGGCCTCAAGGACACAGGGGAGATGGGGGAACAGAGAGACAGGTGGGCTGGATGACAGACTGAGGCTTTCTGAGAGCTGAATCCGGAGTCTCCGGTGCTGAGAGCTCGAGCTTGGACAGAGCAACGAGAAGAGAAGAAAACGGAGAGGCAATAAGGAAGATCGTGAAACCCTGTTAAGGGGTGTTAGGGCTGGGCCTTGCGTTTCCTCTCAAAGACCATCATCGGTAATTCAAGGGGTCAGTAAATGAGGTTAGCCCAAGCATGTTTCTCTTTAGTAGGAAAGCATCATTTTAAATAATGATGTTGAAGTCAACTTCTGAAGAATATTTAATCACATTTATTCAATGTAGTCTTCAAAAGTGTAGGCTACAAAGCAATAGGTAGCATATAATCTCATTACAGAAAAAGGTATAAATACGTATCTTTTACTTAAAATACAAAGAAAACATCTAGGGAAATAAAACTGAAAATGTTAGTTGTGTCCAGCTCTCTGCGACCCATGGGCTATAACCTGCTAGGCTCCTCTGTCCTGGAATTCCTGGAGAGGCAAGAATACTGGCCTGGGTTGCCCTTTCCTTCTCCAGGGGATCTTCCCAACCCAGGGATCGAACCTGGGTCTCCTGCATTGCAGGCAGATTCCCTGCCATCTGAGCCACCAGGGAAGCCCTTCTAGGGAAATATGTGTGTGTGCTTAGTCACTCAGTCGTGTCCGACTCTTCTCGATCCCTGGAACTGCAGTCCGCCAGGCTACTCTGTCCATGGGCTTCTCCAGGCAAGAATACTGGAGTGGGTTGCCGTGCCCTCCTCCAGGGGACCTTCCCAACCCAGGGATCGAACCCAGGTCTCTTGAATTGCAGGCAGATTCTTTACCATCTGAGTCCCTAGGGAAATGTGCTATGGTTAAATTGTAATCTGTTCTTATCTCTAGTGATAGAATTTCAGGTAGTTTTTGTTTTCCTATCTCTATGCTTTTCTCTATTGCCCAAAGTTTCTACAAGGAACATGTATAATTTTTATGATCAGAAAAAAAAACATTTAAATACATTAGAAGTATGATTTGGAATTAGAGAGCAGTATCCTAAGGGACAGAAATCTCCAAGCATCCTAATGATGTGAAAGAGATACGGGCAGTGGGAAAAACTCAGGCTCACCACTGAGGGTCCGTGAGATTTTGCTCTCATTTTGGGGGTAACAATTTGAATTGTAATCTGAGCGGCCCTAAAGGAAGCTGTTTATCTTTTGACAATATAACCGAAAATTCCCTATTGGCAGATAAACTTCACCTGTACAACAATGTATATGTGCATATTTTTTGCATGTCTAATAATGTCATTTGCATGAAGTTTAAAGCTATAAGTCATGCTTGTAACAGTTTGAGCCTTAGTGGTTGTACTCAACAAGCAAGGGAAACAAATTACATTCTGTCTCCATCTAAACTATTATCAGACCAAATGTGGATGTTCTGCGTGCATGCCGTGCTAGGTCACTTCAGTCGTGTCTGACTCTTTTCAACTCTATGGACTGTAGCCTGCCAGGCTCCCCCATCCATGGGATTCTCCAGGCAAGAATACTGGAATGGGTTGCTGTGCCTTCTTCCAAAGAATCTTCCTGACCCAGGGATAGAACCCCTAGCTCTTATGTCTTCTGCATTGACAGACAGGTTCTTTACCACTAACAACACTTGGGAAGTCCTAGGCAGGCTTTAATCTCAGCCCTCCATTGAGGGGCTTGCCAGTGACCTTGGGTCTACCACAGAACTCCTTAGGCTTCGGTTTTCTGATCCATAGATGAAGGAAGTGAGTCACCATGGCTGAGGTCCTCCAAAGACTATGATTTGGGGACTTCTTTATCCCCGCGGTAAAACCTGACACATCCTAAGAACATTCTACAGCTGAATACTCTTTGGATACTAATAATCTTTACTCTACAAATTTTATAGAAAAGAAATAATTCCTTATTTAAAAAAAGAAATGTTTGAAGCTGTTTTCTCATAGGTGGAAGAGACAAGGATGATTTTTGTTTGAGGAATACCTAGATGGGGCTTTGGGGTTATAAAAGGTGGGCTCTGAAAGGCATATTCTGGAAAGAGGTATTTTGACAGAGAGTCTAAAGTAGAGAGATTGTGGATTTGCAGTGTACGATGAGTGTGACTATCAACAGAAGTGGCTTCAGGTTATCCTATAACCTCCAGTGAAAGTAAAGTTCGCTCAGTCATGTCCGACTCTTTGCGACCCCATGGACTATACGGTCCCCAGAATTCTCCAGGCCAGAATACTGGAGTGGGTAGCCTTTCCCTTCTCCAGGGGATCTTCCCAACCCAGAGATCAAATGCAGGTCTCCTGCATTGCAGGCGGATTCTTTACCAGCTGAGCCACGAGGGTAGACCCTCCAGTCTGCTTCAAGTAACATATAACAAAGGACACTTGGGCAGAGAGCTGTTAGCGCTCACCTGCGATCCAGTTTGTCTCCCTAACCTCTTCTTCCATATAGTCTGAGAGTCACCACCAGCCAAAGGAAAAGGTTTAGGAACCCTGGGGACTCCAAGAAGATAAACAAGAGAAAAGTCAGGTGAAGAGGGAGGTAGGTGCCAGCAGCACACAGCAGGCCAGGGCCTGAAGTTAGGACAACAACGTAAATTCCGCGCAGCGGGGAGCTGACTGAAGGCCTCTGAGAACGGCGAGGCCTGACATTCAACTTGAAGTTGTTCTCTGAACCATGCTACGCTGTAGCCCTCCTCTGTTATTCCAGACCTTCGGCAAGGTGTTCAAACATATAGTTGTCTAGCAGGGGTCAAATGGATGCAGAAAGGTATTAACAGATATAATCAAAGAACAAAAATCCTCAAATCAAAGATTTGAATCTTCAGAACTCTAAAATACACATTCTACTTTAAAAAGTTAATATCAGTGTGTTTAACTCTAGGGTAAGTGAATGAACTTTAAAGATAAAATTCTTTAAGTATCCAGGCAGAAAAAAAGTCACCTACAGAAGATGGAAGTTAAGCTGCCCTCAGATTTCTCTATAGCTTTATCAACTGTCCAAACAGAATGGAAGAGTCTCCAGAATTTGGAAATAAAATTTGACTCAAGGATGTTAGACCGAAGTAACCTGTCTTGAATTCAAAGTCTGAGACAAACATCTCCAGACATGAAGGAACTCAGTGTATATGACATTCACAATCCTACTTGAAAAAACAAAAAAACTAAAAGTTATTCAGTGATGAAATTCAGCCAAGATAATGCAAATGGTGAAAATATGATAAAAAAGGATTAATGTAAAGTTAAATTACAAACAATAATGTCTCTTGGTCCTGAACAAAACTAAATATAATTCAGTAATTTTGTATGTAGTCAGACTTTTCTTGAGTCTAAACAGAACAAATATTATAAAACATAGAAGCAGTCAAGCAATGG
>SJYF01000299.1:7398403-7410878 GCA_006410515.1 Procapra przewalskii
ATCATTCATGAGACTTTTCTGGAAAGTACAATTTGCTAATGGAATTAATTCAGCTGAGAGAAATATAGCATGTAGACATCAAAAGTTAGATTTTGAGTATTAGAAATACTGTGGAATCATGAGGAGTTTCATATTTTTAGTGGAGCTTAAATTAGTAAAATTGTTATACATAATAATTTTTAAAATAGATCTGAATATTTATATCCTCTGTTCTAATAATTCACTTCTAGTCATTTATTCTGATGACATTATTAAGGATTTGAAAAAATATATCTGATGAAAGACAGCGATGTCAACACCACTCGTGAAAGGGTAAAATTCTCTTTGGATCTTCTAAGACAAGAATAGTTACAGAACACCTACAGTATTCACAAAAAATTTCTGAAAATGTATGCCTTGCAATTTTTTATTAGTGTAAATTATGTTCTTTCGGGATATAGAAATAGTCTCAGGGGCTTTCCAGATGGTGCAGTGGTTAAGAATCTGCCATGTAGTGCTAGGGACATAGGCCCGACTCCTGGCCCAGGAAGATCCCACATGCCAGGGGCCAGCTAAGCCCAAGCGCCAAGCTACGGAGCCTGTATTCTGGAGCCCGCGAGCCGCAGCTACTGCGCCCACGTGGAGTAACTACTGAAGCCCGTGTGCCCTGGAGCTCATCTTTCACAACAAGAGCCACTGCAATGAGAAGCCTGCACACAGCTAGAGAAAGCCCTGCTCGGCAACGAAGACCCAGCAGAGAAAAAATAAATATTAAAAAGAAAAGAGAAATACTCTCATACTAGATAGGTAGATAGGTAGATAGACTGACTGATCTCAGAAACCCAGACACGTAGATGAGACCCTCCCAAACTGACTATCACACACTCACCAATTAGATGTATAGGGTAATAAACTACAGTAGTTGAAATTTGAAATAGAGAAATTAAAACAATTTTTCTACCCTGATGAATTCTTTTAGATATTTTATATGTAAGTAATATAAATCTGCCTGTAGTATAGTTGTTAGCCCAAATTTGTCGGCAGTTTGGGTTGCTGAAATGAAATACACAGCTAAGAAAATTTATGAGTAAATTTATTTTTAACATATTTTCAAAAACCACAGTAGCAATGTATTTTGTGTTTATAAAATATGCCAAAGGGCGAAAAAGGAACTCGGGAGTAAGTTTAGTTGCTGTGTGAACTTTGTTGCTGCTGTTCAGCCCTCAGTCATGTCCGACTCTTTGCAACCCCGTGGACTGCAGCACGCCAGGCCTCCCTGTCCTTCACCAGCCCCCGGCGTTCACTCAGACTGATGTCCATCAAGTCAGTGATGCCATCCAACCATCTCATCCTCTGTTGTCCCCTTCTCCTCCCGCCTTCAATCTCTTCCAGCATCAGGGTCTTATGTGAACTAGTTGACTTAATAAAAACGCTGGCAAATAAAACATTTGGAAATAAATAAAATGCAGATGTCTAGTGTTACGGCTGGTGGCATCACTGACTCAATGGACGCGAGTCTGAGTGGACTCCGGGAGTTGGTGACGGACAGGGAGGCCTGGCGTGCTGCGATTCATGGGGCCACAAAGAGTCAGACACGACTGAGCAACTGAACTGAACTGAACTGAGTGTTAATAGCACTTGGGGAAAGTTTGGAAAAGGGGTGGGATCCCCAGAAGGGAGAAGTGATGGGAGCAAGACCTGAAGCTGCGGGAGGTGAGAGGAGGAACAGGACTTCAGCAGAGCCACTGGGGGGCAGACCACTGAAGAGCAGAGGCGGGGGGCTCCCACTCTCGCGGCCCCGCGGCTCTGACCCTCGTCACACACCCCAGCCCCTCATGCATGCGTTAAAGCAGGAACACTTAACATGTGACTCTAACAGAAGTAAATATACGAGAGGTGACTTGGGTCTCGAGGGTCTTTTTTATCTGGTTTGTTCTGAGTCAGCTGAAGAAAAATGAACAACCTAAAAGTTATGAGTTAAATTTTATCTGGGGCCTTTACTGATGACTATAGTCTAGGAGACAGGCTCTCAGATGGCTCTGAAGAACTGTTCTGAAGAGATAAGGGAGGAGCCAGTATACATAGGAGTTTTACTGAAAAGAAAAATGTAGTTAAACATCAAAAGATTACTGCTAATCACAAAAAAGCAGACATCTCAAGTTAATGATTTCAGGGCTTCTCTATGCATGGGAAGATGCGAGAGTCTGGGCTCATTGAATGATTCCTTAGCGAGGCATCTTAATGATTTGGGGCCAGTGTCCAGAGCCCAGAATGTTTCCTGGCTTTCTCCTTCCTGAGCAGCCCTCACGGCATGCCATCAGGAGGCAGCTGCCACGGCTGATGACTGCTGACGGGCAGCATGTGTTGTTTCTTTGGGATGGCAGGGGACATTCCATCTCCACATCTGTTAGCTTCCATGACAACCGCAAGCTAGAGAAAGATCCAAACCGTCTGTCTGTACTCTTACCGTCCTTGTAAAAACCAAGTTTATAGGACAAGACCATGAAGCCGTTCTGTGAACCAGAACATTCTTTGGTTATCCATGAACATATGTGAGCAAATGCCCTTCGGGCGTGAGGATTCTAAGTGTTACAATAGGGGAGGAAAATTCTATTAGTCAGTGATACAAGCCCCCCTCCTGGGGAGAGATTGCTTTTTCCTTTAGGAAAATGCCATTCTTGCCTGAAGTAAAAGCTGAGTCTAGGGTGGTGGGGATTTGTCTTTCTTTTCTGCAAGAAGCTCCATGGGTGGGGTGTGGGGAGAAGCACAGAGAGAAAGTGGAAGGAGCGTGCTGAGCCACGAGGAGGGCCTCCTGAGTCCTCAGAAAGCTGGAGGAAACCCACACGCAGGAGGCTTGGTGTGGTTGCATTTTTCGTGGAAACTCTCGGTGGGACTGAGACGCCAACCAGCTGGTGCCCAGGCAGCCCCCATCAGAGCCCCTGAGCAGGTGGCAGACAGGGTCAGCCTGCGAGGGGTGGGGGAGACGGAGGAGGAAGCTTGGAGAACAGAAGGGGAGGTCCGCGGTGGGTGTGCAATCTCAGGACACAAGCTGAGATGGTTGGTGAAAAGACACACAGAAGATGGAAATGCCACGGTTTTGAGGGAGGGAAGGCGTGAGTGGGAGAGCTCGTCCTGTCCAGCAGGAACGGAGGAGCCCAGTCCTTAGAGGAAGAAGAAGAATATGCCCACTGTCTGCTCCTAAGTGGAATGCAGGCATTCCTGGAAACTGTGGCATAAAGTGGAATACTACGAAATAGAATCTATTTTCCCCCTGGGAAAATTTTTAAAATAGAGGAGCATTCTCACTGAGAACTCAGCATTGTATAAACCACACAACCGACACACATCACAAACAGATACACATATATTTACTTGAGCTTTAAAAACGGCAGTGTTGTTCTTGAGTTCATTAAAACAGGCATAAATATAAGATACACAGAATTTTATAAAAGACTCCAATAAGCTATCAAAGGAATAGCTGTAAAAACAACTAGTGTATCCAATTTAACATAACATGTACTGGTTATACAGGAGGGCATGGCAACCCACTCCAGTATTCTTGCCCGGAGAATCCCATGAACAGGGGAGCCTGCAGGGCTACAGTCCATGGGGTTGCACAGAGTTGGACACGACTGAAGCAACTTAGCCTGCATGCACACACTGGTTATAATAAAAATTAAGCAATTAATACTATTGTGTTTGCCTTCTTAGCACTGAAAAGTAGTTTTATGGAAAATTGTAAGCCTTAAAGGGGTTATTCAAGAAAGTTTGAGCTAGTGCCTTCTTTTCTCTGTTAAATATCCCTGAGTTAAGCAATGCTGCTGGCAGCCAGTTAATCAAAAGTTGCTTAAGGAAAAGTGTTGATACTCACCACTTATTTACTGAGGGGCTTCCCAGGGGGCACAGGGGTAAAGAATCCACCTGCCAATGCAGAACATGCAAGAGACACAGGTTCGATCCCTGGGTCAGAAAGATCCCCTGGAGGAGAAATGGCAAGCCACTCCAGCCTTCTTGCCTGGAGGACTACAAGGACAGAGGAGCCTGGTGGGCTGCATACAGCCCATAGTGGCGCAAAGTCAGACTGACCACAAATGCTTGTTCGCTATTCTTTTCTGTGAGGGTTATGCTGATGACGGTCTCTTGTCAACAAAACACTGAATAGAATGTTTAGAAGAAAGAAGAAGGTGTAAGAAGACGATTCTCCATTATGTCACTGAGTTGACTGGGCTGCAGGTGGTTATAGACACTTGCAGGAGGTAGAGATTATGGAGGGTATGGAGTGAAATTCCTCCTATGGTTTAGTGTGGGCTGACCGGGAAGAAGTTTAGGGGTGTTTTATCAGCAGCCTTGCATTAGGTTGCATGTAATGGATAAAGTAAATTTAAGTGTTAGTCGCTCAGTCATGCCTGACTCTTTGTGACCCCATGGACTGCAGCCCACCAGGCTCCTCTGTCCATGAGATTTTCTAGGCAAGGATACTGGAGTGGGTGGCCATTTCCTTCTCCAGGGGATATTCCCAACCCAGGGATCAAATTGGGTCTCCTGCATTGCAGGCAGATTCTTTATTGACTGAGCTACAAGGGAAGCCCGCATGTAATGGATACTTATCTACAAGTTGGGGTTTCCAGTTCCCAGTACCAAGCAGTGGCAGCAGGCCTGGGCTGACCTAACTGCTTGAGATAGTCATCAAGGACCCCAGTCTTCTGTACTCCTCTGCTCTGCAGCCTCATGCTTAAACTCAGGATGTTTTCAACGTCTCCAGGCATCGTGACCACACTCCACGCAGAAAGAGGGAAAGGTCAAAAAGTGCTAGTTCAGTTTATCCCTTTTAATGAGAAAATCAGTGGCTTCCAGAAGCACTACTTAATGGACTAGTCTCTCACAGGCCACCGTGAAACAGGGCTACATGCACCATGGAAGCTGAACGTCTTCTCTTCCGTATGAAACCAGTGTTCCATAGTAAGGAAGGAAAGGAGAATGGATATTCCATAGGCAGCCAGCGAGTTCTTCTAAAGGTTGATTTCTTTGGGGTAGGAATTTAGGACTTTGTGATGGCATATTTCACATTATAGGTTGTGTTCAAATGTCAAGGCCATTAACATTCTTCACACATATTGTGAGAATTCAAACCGATGTGCTTCTTATAAACCTGCCCACCTGCCCTCTCAAGATGGTTGTTGTTCAGTCTCTAAGTCATGTCCAGCTCTTTGTGACCCATGGGCTGCAGCACGCCAGGCTTCCTGTCCTTCCCTGTCTCTAAGAAATTGCTCAAACTTGTGTCCATTGAGTCAATGATGCATTCAACCATCTCATCCTCTGTTGCCCACTTCTCCTCCTGCCCTCAATCTTTCCCAGCATCAGGGTCTTTTCCAGTGAGTCAGCTCTTCTCATCAAGTAAGTGGCCAAAGTATTGGAGTTTCAGCTTCAGCATCAGTCCTTTCAATGATTATTCAGGACTGATTTCCTTTAGGATGGACTGGTTGGATCTCCTTGCAGTCCAGGGGTCTCTCAAGAGCCTTCTCCAGCACCACAGTTTGAAAGCATCTGTTCTTCAGTGCTCAGCCTTCTTTATGATCCAACTCTCACATCCATACATGACTACTGGAAAAACCATAGCTCTGACTAGATGGACATTTGTCGATAAAGTGAGGCCTCTGGTTTTTAATATGCTGTTTAGGTTTGTCATAGCTTTTCTTCCAAGGAGCAAGCATCTTGTATTTTCATGGCTGCAGTCACCATCCACAGATTGTTAAGATTACCATCTACCATTTAATATATATATATATATAATTAATTTTAGGCTAAATGGCTCACCCAAGGACAAGCGGGCTCAATGTGAACAATATCTTTATCCAGCATTTTACATGGAGAAAGTTATCAACTGTGGATCTTGTACTTAGAAGGGGCCCTGGGGATTACTAGGACTACAGATGAGGGAACGGAAGCACAGAGGGCATAACTGGTTTAGCCAAGGGCTAGTTACCAACAAAGTGAGAACTAAACCCAAACCTTAAGAAAAAATTTTTTTTTCTATTTATTTATTTTTGGCTGCACTGGGTCTCTGTTGCTGCACACACGCTTTCTCGAGCTGCAGGGTCTGCTCATCAGTTGCAGAGGATGGGCTTCTCATTGTGGTGGCTTCTCTTGTTGTGGGCACAGGCTCCAGATGCCCACCGCTCAGTAGCTGTGGTGCATGGGCTTCGTCGTTCCGTGGCACGTAGGATCTTCCCAGACCAGGAGTCAAACTCGTGTTTCCTGCATATTGGCAGATGGATTCTTAACCACTGGACCACCAGGGAGGTCCAAACCCAAACCTTTTGACCTCAGTCTCACATACTTTCCAAGATCTGCCTGATAAATATTCATCTAACCTTCGAGTTCCTTTCTTTTGTGAGGAAGAAGAAATGAGTTTCAGACCTTTAACTTGATCTTCATCCATTTCAGACCCTCCTAAACTGCTTCTTATTTATAGAGACCTCCCCCAAAGACAACCCTAAGAACAAGGCTTGTTACTTTACGGACTTAGAAACATACATCATGGGATAAATTCTACTTACCAAAATGGTAGGACTATATAAATAATACAGTTAGTCTCTTACCTTTGAGTTTATGCTATGTGCAAGAATAACTGTTCTTTAGTATTTTAGTTCTCAAGGTCACTACCCAATGAGCCAAAGAGACATCCTCCTTTGATATGATGATTTTGTCTGGGAAGGCCTTTTTTTAAAATTAATTTTTATTGGAGTACAGTTGATTTACAATGTTGTATTAGTTTCTGCTACATAGTGGAGTAATATATATACTGTTACTATATATACAGTTATATAAGTTTTGTGTGCACACACAGAACTGGCAGCCTGGGAAAGGACTGTGGAATCCACATGGTCCATACTTTTCCCAAGGAAGTAACCTCTCCCTGCATCCCAGACTGTTGCCATAGGCATGTGCAGGAAGACCTGAATGATGAGAAGCCACTGTTACTCAGGCGGCTGTAAATTATCTGAAAGTTCTGCCCTCACTTGAGCTGAAACCCACTGTCTCATAGCTTCCATTCACTGATTTCAAGTCAGTGGCTGGGAGCTCAGTGGAGGTTAACTCCATCTTCCAGGGGACAAACATTTGAAGAAGTATCTCACCAGGTCATGGTTAGTCTGTTTCAGTTCCTTCTGTTATTCTTCCTGGGGCATTTCTAGATCCTTCATCATCCTAATCACCAGCCTCCAAATAAAATCCAGTTTGTCAGGGTCCCTAAGAATGAGATACATTTAGAGCTAGATGCCATGGAGAAGATGAGTGGCACATAGTAGGGCCATTTCCTCCTTCCTTTTGGATGCTCAACTGCAGTGGCCAGAACCTGCATTAACCACCTCCTCCCGGTGTTGCTGCCTCTGGAGCTTGCTGGTCCATCTAAGCTCTTTCTCTTTTTCTGGAGTACTGCTGTGTGGCCAGGTCTTGTCCTCTGGATTCTCATCTCTACACTCTCCTTAGATATACACAGAAGCATTCAGAGACGTGAACATGTCACATCAATTTCTCTTGAGGTTGTCAGGACAATAATTCAGTCACAGTGATGCACATTCACTGTGCAGTTACCTGTTCTGGGCTCTGTGCTAACAACTTGACATCTGTTACCTCCTTTGATCTTCACAATGACCCGCTCGAGACAGTGATCGTGGAGTCTGACAGATGCAGAACAGACCCAAGGGGTCTACCTGTGATCCCACGCAAAGGAAACCGAGGGTTGGGGAGTTCAGATTTGTATCGCTCAGAATGCAAAGCTTTTGCTCTTTGCTACAATTCTATTCTGCCTCTTTATGCTAAGCACACACAAAAAACTAAAAAAAAAAAAGGATTAAATGAGGGCTCTTTCTATCGCTTTATGAGAACCAAAGGGAGAGGACACGATAAGAGAAATAAGTCTGAAGTCCTGGTTCTGTTAGTGTCCAGGACAGACAGACGCTCTGGCCCTAACATCTCCTAATCCTCTCCACACTAGGGTTAGAGCTCCAGTGGTCTGGTAAGTTACAGAAGTTTTGAAAATGTCAATTTAATGAGTTTCCCTGGCAGCTGGCAGTGCTGTGCTCATATGATACAAGGCAGCTAAAAAGGATACATGGAATGACACCCAAATATTAATTAAAATATTGGGAATAAAAATGTCATGCAAACACTGGTTATAATTATTCCCAATGAGAGCTGACTTGAGAAAAGTTCAATAGTGATGTAAGGGGGAAAAGCTCTATGATTTATTTTAAAACTATTTTTTAAATGCCCTGGTCTAACTAATAGCTGTTTTTTCCTGCTGTGTCAGTTCTGTCCTTCAGAGACAGAGAATGGTTGCAAAAAGAAAACAGCCAACAGGAAAACATGATCAGAATAACAGAGTCCCAGCAAGGGGCAGACCACCCCCAAGGAGAAGTGGGGCCTTGGCTGTGGCTTTGTGACCTCGGTCTCTCTCACTTTTAAATAAAAATAAATTTGAAACTGTGTAATGATGGCTTCAAGAAAGGCTCCAGAAAACAAGAACTGTCCCATGGATGAACCCACATTTAGCTAGCTAAAAAACAAAAGCCCTGAAATCTTGTGCTGGCTTCTGCAATGGGAAAGTAAATGGAATCTAGAACTTCGTTTTTTCTTCTTGGACTCTAAGCAAATCCTCTCTCTACCATTGGTCAGTTCTGTCAAATGGCCAACCATGAGCTTCTGTAAACACAGTTACTCCAACCTCAGAGCCCTTGCTGAAGCTCTATACAGTCAGCAAAAACAAGACCGGGAGCTGACTGTGCTTCAGATCATGAGCTTCTTAATGCAAAATTCAGACTTAAATTGAAGAAAGTAGGGAAAACCACTAGGCCATTCAGGTATGACCTAAATCAAATGCCTTATGATTATACAGGAGAAATGACAAATAGATTCAAGGGATTTGATCTGATAGACTGCCTGAAGAACTATGGACAAAGGTTTGTAACATTGTACAGGAGGCGGCAATGAGAGCCATCTCTAAGGAAAAAAAAATGCAACAAGGCAAAACGGCTGTCTGAGGAGGCCCCACAAATAGCTGAGCAAAGAAGAGAAGCAGAAGGCAAAGGAGAAAAGGAAAGATACACTCATCTAAATGCAGTTTCTGAGAATGGCAAGGAGAGATATGAAAGCCTTCTTAAGCAAGCAATGCAAAAAAACAGAGGAAAAAATAGAATATGAAAGACTAGAGATGTCTTCAAGAAAATTGTAGATACCAAGGGAACATTTCATGCAAAGCTGGGTACAATAGAGAACAGAAAAGGTAAGGACCTAACAAAGCAGAAGAGATTGAGAAGAGGTGGCAAGAATACACAAAAGAGCTGTACAGAAAGGTTCTCAATAACCTGGATGACCACAATTGTGTGGTCACTCACCGAGAGTCAGACATCCTGGAGTGTGAGGTCAAGTGAGCCTTAGGAATCATTACTAGGAACAGAGCTAGTTGAGGTGATGCAATTCCAACTGAGCTATTTCAAATCCAAAAAGATGATAGTGTTGAAGTGCTGCACTCAATATGCCAGCAAATTTGGAAAACCCAGCAGTGGCCACAGGACTGGAAAAGGTCAGTTTTCATTCCAATCCCAAAGAAGGGCAATGCCAAAGAATGTTCAAACTGCCATGCAATTGCACTTATTTCACATGCTAGCAAGGTAATGCTCAGATCCTTCAAACTAGGCTTCAACAGGTTGTGGAATAAGAACTTTCAGATGTTCAAGTTGGGTTTAGAAAAGGCAGAGGAACCAGAGATCAAATTGCCAACATTCATTAGATCATAGAAAAAGCAAGAGAATTCCAGAAAAACATCTACTTCTTCTGCTTCATTGACTATGTTAGAGCCTTTGACTGTGTGGATCACAACAAACTGTGGAAAATTCTTAAGAGATGGGAATACCTGACCACATTACCTGCCTCCTGAGAAACCTGTATACAGGACAAGAAGCAACAATTAGAACCGGACATCAAACAACACACTGTCTCAAAATTGGGAAAGGAGTATGTCAAGGCTGTATATTTTCACCTTGCTTATTTAACTTATATGCAGAGTACATCATATGAAATTCCTGGCTGGAGGAATCACATGTTGGAATCAAGATTGCCGGGAGAAATATCAAACAATCTCAGATATGCAGATGATACTACCCTAATGGCAGAAAGTGAAGAGGAACCAAAAGAGCCTCTTGATGAGGGTGAAAGTGATGAGAGTGAAAAAGCTGCCTTAAAACTCAACATTCAGTAAACTAAGATCATGGCATCTGGTTCTGCCACTTCATCACAAACAGATGGAGAAAAAAATGGAAACAATGACAGACTTTATTTTCTTGGGCTCTAAAATCACTGTGGACAGTGATTGAAGCCATGAAATTAAAAGACACTTTCTCCTTGGAAGAAAAGCTATGACAAAACTAGACAGTGTATTTAAAAGCAGAGATATCACTTTACTGACAAAGGTCCATATGGTCAAAGCTATGGTTTTTCCACTAGTCATGTACGCATGTGAGAGTTGGACCATAAAGAAGGCTGAGTGCCAAAGAATTGATGCGTTTGAACTGTGGTATTGAAGAGTCTTGAGAGTCCCTCGGACAGCAAGGAGATCTAACCAGTCAGTCCTAAAGGAAATCAGTCCTGAATATTCACTGGAAGGACTAATGCTGAAGTTTCAATACTTTTGGCCACTTGATATGAAGAACGGACTTATTGGGAAAGACTCTGATATTGGGAAAGATTGAGGGCAGAAGGAGAAGAGGGTGACAGAGGATGAGATGGTTGGATGGCATCACCAACTCAATGGACATGAGTTTGAGCAAACTCTGAGAGACAGTGAAGGACAGGGAAGCCTAGTGTGCTGCAGTCCATGGGGTTGCAATGAGTCAGACTCAATTGAGCTACTGAAGACAAACAGGTCCTTTGCTGATGTTCCTTCTCTCTTCAGATCTTCACCCTCATTCCCACCCCATCATCCTGGCTGATTCCTACTCGTTGTTTATGTCAAAGTTAAAATATTCCTCCTACACAAGGCCTTACCAGGCTACAAAATTAGGTATTTTAAGTTCTATATTCTTGGACCCTGTAGATTTAATTGTTTGTGGTAGGCAGAATAACGCCCCCTGCCTCCAAAGATAGTCACATTTTAATCCCCAGAATCTCTGAATACATGACCTCATGCAAAGAGTTGTCTCATTGGAAAAGACTCTGATGCTGGGAAGGATTGGGGGCAGGAGGAGAAGGGGACAACAGAGGATGAGATGGCTGGATCGCATCACTGACTCGATGAACGTGAGTCTGAGTGAACTCCGGGAGATGGTGATGGACAGGGAGGCCTGGCGTGCTGCAATCCATGGGGTCATGAAGAGTCGGACACGACTGAGCGACTGAACTGAACTGAACTGAACATGGTAAAAGGGACTCTGAAAATATGATGAAGTTAAGGACCTTAAGATAGGAATTATCTGGTGGGCCCAATAATCACAGGAGTCCTTATAAGTGAAAGAAGGAGGCAGGAGATTCAGGGTCCTAGAGGGATTTGAAGATGCTATGCTGGTGGCTTTGAAGAAAGAAGAAGGAGCCGAGACGCAAAGAATACAGGTGGAATTCCAGAAGCTGGAAAAGGCAAGGAAGCAGAGTGTGTGCTTGAGTCTCCACAAGGAACACAGCCCTGCTGACAACTTTGTTTTAGCCTGTTAACTGCTGAGTCGCTTCAGTCGTGTCCGACTCTGTGCGACCCCATTGACGGCAGCCCACCAGGCTCCCCCGTCCCTGGGATTCTCCAGGCAAGAACACTGGAGTGGGTTGCCATCTCCTTCTCCAATGCATGAAAGTGAAAAGTGAAAGGGAAGTCGCTCAGTCGTTTTCAACTCTTTGCAACCCCATGGACTGCAGCCTACCTGGCTCCTCCGTCCATGGGATTTTCTAGGCAAGAGTACTGGAGTGGGGTGCCATTGCCTTCTCTGTGTTTTAGCCTGGTGAGACCCATTTCAGACTTCTGCTGTCTAGAACTGTGACATCTTAAGTTTATGTCGTTTTAAGCCACTAAATTGTGGTAATCTGTTATAACTGCTATAGGAGACTAATAGAATACTTATTACAGTTGTATTTTTTTTTGTTATTCTTTCTTTTTTGTTCACCTTTAAGTTCTATAAAAGTAGAGCCCAGTATCTGACATATATAAGCACTGGATAAATACTTGAATATTGATTTTGCTCCACAGGGGCAAGCAGTAATGGCATCATGAGATCTTCCCCAGACTTTGTGACTATAGACAATAACCCTGACCAGAATACCCATTCATTCAATCATCCATCCATTTTCATCCCTTCACACATTTGCTATTATTTTTGAGGTGCAATGGCAGACAATTAGGATAAGAAAGTGATCAAAATAGACCTGACCTGTCGCTTAAGATGAATTTAAGTGGTGCCTCTTGCTACCCAAGGGCTTCCTTGTATATCTCACGGTTGTGCCCAAGTAGCCAAAATAA
>SJYF01000299.1:7427807-7456589 GCA_006410515.1 Procapra przewalskii
ATATTCTAGCAACTTTTAAAAGTAATCAAAGACGATTTTTTAAAAATACCACTACAAATCCCAGATTACGAGAACCTCTCAGCTTAAAAAAACAAAAAGATGTAAAATATACCGCTTCTCTTTTAAGATTCATATTCATTTCTTCCATATTAGTATCAGCATGCCCATGTACTGATCTACCATGGATGTAGTAGCCAAAACATCTGTGGGATAACAGAAACACTGATATCTATAAAAAGAGAAGGACCAGTTAGCAATTCATCTGCAAAACAATAAAAATTAAGTTCTTCTCGAAATTGCTTCCTTTCTCTCAAAATAATGAGAGTTGAATTCTTAGACAACATTTAAAGGGAATAATAAGGTAATAAAGGATAATGAGGTTATTTTAAAAAGTAGATGAAAAAGAGACTGAAGACATGTCCAAGAAAAGAACAAATAGGACTGATACATGAAAACCTTTCAGGGATTTCAGGCTGAGTCAACTATTTGGTAGCATAAGGGGTTTATAATTAAGAAGTTGCAAATAGAGAAGGAAAATTTAAGGCAGCAAATATTAAACTTGTAGCTCATTATAACCATCTCTGGAATTAACCACCAGTGGAAATCAGAGTAAAAATCCAATCATAGCAAATCACTTTTAAAGCCTCTTTTAATGTACTCATGACCTTTAAAAAGGGAGAAATAACAGTTGCAAGATAAAGTCAGAAAGTACTTACATTACTCATACAGCACAAATCAACAAACTGTCGAATTTTATCTTCTATAAATCTCTCATAGAAGATACCAAAGAACACAATCTGAAACATTAAGCCAAGTTCATGCTTATTAGATTTTAGGATTTAATTTTCTTTTATAGCCACAGTATAGTATATTAAGAAAAACTAAGTTCCAAACAAGAACATAGGGGCCAATAACGATTCCTGTGGGATAAAATCTCACTTAGCATTTCCTATTCTTCTGTCAAAGGAAGAGTGTTTTGGAATTCTGTTAAGATTCACTGATGGGGCTTATTCTGAATTTAAAAACTTTTCTGTGTCATTAAAATAAGATAGGACAAACACAGGGAGAGGAAGTAAGGGGCTTTGAAAACCTTAGGATAAACCAATGCATTATGGCCAGTTTAGGTCTCAGTCTGCAATTCTGCTCATCTCCTAAATTCCAAAGTCTACTAGAGAAATTGCTTGTTTTTCAAATTAATCTCTGATAGAGTAGCATATAAAAAGCATATGTCAAGTATTGTGTTTCAACTACAGATAATGTGTTAAACATTCAGATGGAATGGTTTCAAGTGTTTTCTTAGATTTAATAATGCTGCAAAGGGAAGTTATATAAATCAAAGGAGAAGAGTTTACACTGTAGAGCTTAGATATCCTTCAGAGAAAGACAACACTTCCTAACCACCCTCTTCAGAGCTGTCCCCACTCCAAGCTTTCCTCCCCCTTACCTCCCTCTACTTGCTATCTCATCTGCCTGCTGACGCTCTTCACAGCACTTGTCACACTTGTAACTCATTCCTGTTACAGCGTTTTATCTTTGGCCTGGCCAGTGCCTCCCACATAAGATATACTCAGATATGGGAATTAATACATGGTGGCTCAGAGGTTAAAGTGTCTGCCTGCAATGCAGGAGTCCTGGGTTCAATCCTTGGGTTGGGAAGATCCCTTGGAGAAGGAAATGGCAACCCACTCCAGCATCCTTGCCTGGAGAATCCCATGGACAGAGGAGCCTGGTGGGCTACAGTCCATGGGGTCACAAAGAGTCAGAACCAACTGAGCGAGTTAACTTTCACTTTAAGGGCTTCCCTGGTGGCTCAGAGGTTAAAGCATCTGCCTCCAATGCAGGAGACCCAGGTTTGATCCCTGGGTCGGGAAGATCCCCTGGAGAAAGAAATGGCAATCCACTCCAGTATTCTTGCCTGGAGAATCCCATGGACAGAGAAACCTAGTAGGTTACAGTCCACGGGGTCGCAAAGAGTTGGACAAGACTGAGCGACTTCACCTCACCAAATCTACAGCAGCTGAATACTGAAAACCCTCTCTTAAATACACTACATACATATCTTAAAGCTCCTTTAAATTACATGAAAAACAGTAACAAAGTTTAAAAACCAAGAGATACCACTTAAAAACTGAAGAAGCTGGGCTGGGGAGTGAATAATAAAACCTAACCTTATGAGAATCAAGAAGCATTTGTACAGACAAATTTATGGAACTGCTAAAAGTTAACTCCTTTCACCTTTAAAGGAGCTCTTAAGGATGCATAAACACTGATAACCTGAGGATGTGACCATGGAGAGACATAGGTCTCTCTCAAACGACAGCAGAGTGAAAAACAGAAAGCGAGGGTGGACGGCAGTGCCCAGGACAGCCAGCTGCCGCTCCAGTGAGCCTTTCCCCTGTCTCCTCGGGACAGACCCCCGTGTGGGCACACTGCTGCCCAGCGGACAGTGGGGAGGAGTGGCCATGTGACCAAGTTCTGGCCAAGGAGAGGTCAAACACACTTCTGAAAAGGCTCTCAAGGAGGAGGGGGTGAGCGGTCATCATACTCCCCGGCTCAGCCGGCCCTCCAGTCTGCAGGGAGGACCAGCCCCTGGCCCACATGGCCCCCAAGCTGGGGCCCTTGCCCCATTCCCACCCGCTCACCCCGTCATGCCAGAGCATCTGTACTCATTGCTCACACTCAAGGATTATAAGGGCCAGACACTAGCTGAACACATGTTTCAGGATCTGACTCTTTTCTACAGCACTTGGATTTATCTGTGGGTATGTGGCTAAACAGTCTGGGTGGGCTACACAGTTATGGCAAGATTTGCCTTGTTGCATTTGCTGATGTTTACTTCACGGCCCATTTATCACCGACACCTCAAGGGATTACCTGTTTGAGACTCCAGCACATAAGACAAGAAACCAGAGGAAAAAAACAATTAAGAGGCATGCTAAAAATAATTGATAGGGGTTTTCACAGCTCAGCTTCACTACTTCACCTGCTTGTTTCATGTGAAATGAGCTGAACAGTTTTCATGCCTAAAGTCCGAGCTAAAAACCACCTACGCTCAGCCATACAGAGATTCTGTTCTGCCTGTGTTTTACTTCTCAATTAGGTTTTGATTTATAAAACTTCTAGACTTTCTTTTCACAAACTTCCTCTGAAATGGAGAAAACACAAGTATTCAAAGTTTCTGCAGGTCTATAAAATAAGGAAGCATAAGTGCCTCATAAATGATAATAATAATTACTAAAGTTTCATAATTCATTATGGGTAGTTAAGCTGTTGTAATGTTTTCAATTAAAATCCATAGTGGAAAAAAAAAAAAGGAAAGGGTGAGGTCTTCTCCCCTGGTTCACACCTGCAACCCCACCAGACATTATGGACCATGAGGTGACCTAAGAGGTCTGACGGCAGCCCCCCTGCTGGCCCTGCACTGCTGACCCCTATCCTTCTTTCGCATGAGACAGAAAAGCTACTTTCATTTCAGGCCCTGTCAGTCTGGTTTTTCTTTTCTTAGTTGTTGTACTCAACCAATATGAAAAGCTTCAGATTGTATTCCTTTAAATTCTCTGCTGCTGCTGCTGCTAAGTCACTCCAGTCATGTCTTACTCTGTGTGACCCCATAGATGGCAGCCCACTAGGCTCCCCTTTCCCTGGGATTCTCCAGGCAAGAACACCAGAGTGGGTTGCCATTTCCTTCTCCAATGAATGAAAGTGAAAAGTGAAAGTGAAGTTGCTCAGTCATGTCCAACTCTTTGCGACCCCATGGACTGTGGCGCACTAGGCTCCTCCATCCATGGGATTTTCCAGGCAAGAGTGCTGGAGTGGGGTGCCATTGCCTTCTCCACATCCAGAAAAATCTGATCTGTTCACAAAAACTGTATTAGTGACAAACAACAGTCACTGTCACTGCTGTATGTCACCAGGGATTCCCTGGTGGCTCAGCTGGTAAAGAGTCTGCCTGCAATGTGGGAGACCTGGGTTCGATCCCTGGGTTGGGAAGATCCCCTGGAGAGGGGAATGGCTACCCACTCCAGTGTTCTGGCCTAGAGAATTCCTTGGACTATATAGTCCATGGAGTCACAAAAAGTCAGAAACTACTGAGTAACTTTCATGTAAGTTATATCTCAATAAAACTGAAAGGGGAAAAAGATCAAACCCCATATTATTGTAATCTAATTTTATTTCAAATCCTAATTTCTGTTTGTCTTTCTTCTGTGATTGTCAAACTATCCCTCACTAGCTCTATTCTGCAGCTTTAAATTTGAACAACTCTTAACAATGACACCTAGATCCAATTCTGTAGGAATTTGAGGACTTCAATTCCAAAATCTTTTAAAAATTTAGTTCTTAAAGCAAATATAAGTTCTCCAGTTTATAGGAAGCCCCACTTTCCTTTCCTTATTTAAAAGTTAAAGAAATCTTAATCAAACTGAAAGGCTTTTCCTACCCATT
The DNA here is from genome assembly GCA_006410515.1 of Procapra przewalskii. NCBI lineage: Eukaryota > Metazoa > Chordata > Mammalia > Artiodactyla > Bovidae > Procapra > Procapra przewalskii. The sequence continues at coordinate 7,432,251 of SJYF01000299.1, forward strand.
GGAGGGTCTGTAAGCAAGAAAAAGAAATGCAGAGATTAGAGTTAAGTGCTGTAGCTCCTGCTTCTCCCTTTTTCCTTCCATTCTTTTTATTTTTTTATTTTTTAGCTATAAGTAGATAAAGAAAATAAACATACCAAAGATCCTGTGCTAGAGCCGTGGGTCCTCAGATTTATTTTTAGTTTCAGCTATTTCAATTAATATTTCAAAGAAAATTTCAGCAGGGGTACTGGTAATTTGAGTGAGATTTAATGATATATAAATGAATGTAAACAAAATGTTAGTTTTCAAAAGCAAAGATTGAGGGTACCTTAGCAATTCCTATCATTATGCATAAACTAAATCCTGCAGACTCTGAAAGACCCTTCAGAGCCCCACTACCGATAAGAAATGAAATCTGAAATCAGATTGCCTGAGTTCAACTTTCTGTTCTGCTGGTTTCTTTTTCTTTTTTTGTTGTTCTGCTGATTTCTAATTGTTCTGGGTTCAAATTCCAGTTCTGCTCATTTCTAATTGATTTCTAATATAATATTTGGGCAAATATTTAACCTTTCGGTGCCACCATATCCTCATCTATAAAATGAGGATATTTAAAAGAATGTATCTCTGAGGGCTACTATAAAGATTAAGTAAGTTCATTTGCGTAATGCAATTAACACAGTGCCGTCCATAAGATTTTCCAGGCAAGAATACTGGAGTGGGTTGCCATTTCCTTCTCCAGGGCATCTTCCCAACCCAGGGATTGAACCTGGGTCTCCTACCTTGCAGGCAGACTCTTAGCCATCTGAGCCACCAGGGAATCTTTATTATCGTTCTTGTCACCTTCTATATACTACAGAAATCCTGTTGTGGTCAGTAGTTGATGACCAGTATATAAACAGAGTTAAAAATGTAGAGAGGTTAGGCTGCTTAAAAGTATAATCTGCTGTTACCTGTATAATTCCAATGACCAGCCACAGAGCAGAAGACACCGCATATCTCAAAATGCGGCTGTAAGGAGCTATGTAGCTAGGTGGGCTTCTGGCCAGACTAGAGGATGAGTCCATTAATGCTAAGTTCTTGAATCCCACAACCTTAAATAAAAAGAACAAAATAATTTTTAAATATATGGAAAAAGAAAACCCTTGCAGTCTGAAAATTAGACACCTCTCTCTACCCCTTCCCTTGAAAAAATAAAGTATTCAAGTTTGTACAAACAGTAGAAAATCTAGATAAAAATAATTATCAAGTATTTTAATTACAAAATATTTAATACAAAATTTTAGCTAGTCCGTTAGGTAGTCTCTTTGATATGACTCAAGGCCAGTTCAGCTCAGTTGCTCAGTCATGTCCAGCTCTTTGAGACCCTGTGGACTGCAGCACACCAGGCCTCCGTGTTCATCACCAGCTCCTACAGCTTGCTCAAACTCATGTCCATCGAGTTGGTGATGCCATCCAGCCATCTCATCCTCTGTCATCCCCTTCGACTCAAGGCCAAATATAACCTTATCTCATATACACTGACAAAGCTTAAAAATTTCTGTCAAAAAAACAAAGCTGTGGCTCAGCTGGTGAAGAATCCACCTGCAGTGTGGCAGACCTGGGTTCGATCCCTGGGTTGGGAAGATCCCCTGGAGAAGGGAAAGGCTAGCCACTCTAGGATTCTGGCCTAGAGAATTCCATTAACTACAGTCCATAGGGTCGAAAAGAGTTGCACACAACTGAGCAACTTTCACTTTCACTTTCAGTAAACTACCAATGAGCAACCAGCAATCCATGCCAGGCACTAGGCAAAATACTTTTTATACTTTAAAACACTATTTTCCAAAATGCCTTTTGAGGAAGATATCATGTTATACTCACCACTATGCTTTCTACTCTCTTAGATTAAAGGCTCTAGAAAGTTTTATGGTAAAGGAAGTTACATGACTTTATGGAATCCAGTATTTTCCAAACTTACTTGATTGTAAAATGACTTTCTCACACAATCCTTTTTAAGCTTTAAAAAACAGGACTATAAGTAAGTTTTTGAGATGGTGTTCTTATGTCCCAGAGACACACACGTTCTTCTAGGTACAAAAAAGGGAAGGAAGGAGAAAAGCAAGAAGGAAAAAGGAAGGCAGACAAACAAAGGAGTTCAACAAAATTTCTATCAAACCTTACTTAAGCAGCTAGTTCTAGAGAAAAGCTGTTACTTATGCAGTTTCCATATTTCAGTCTCATATTCAGTTCTGAATACTTCCTTTGATAATTCTACCCAGGTCCATCAAATAACTGTAAATGGGCCATAAGCATGTATCCATTCAGTGTGTGTTGTTAGGCTGTAGCCCCAAATCCTAACACAGGACACGGTCCTTAGTAGGTGTTCAAGGACAGAAAGTATACTGGTGGTTCCAGGTCTGGGGAGAGGGAAAAAGACGAGCACAGAGTTTTAGTTTTGCAAGATGAAGGGTTCTAGAGATGGACTGTACGACAATATGAGTGTACTTGATAGTACTGAACTGTACACTTAAAATGATAAATTTCATGTTGTGCGTATTTTTTAAAGGCTCGATAATAATATTTTAAACTTTAGAAAACTCACTGACAGGAAAATTTAGCTGGAATTATATTAAATTAACATTTATGAAGTACCCATAAATTGCATACAATTATATAAAATAGTTTATACCTCCAAAAGGAAGAGGACAGTAAGTACTTGAAAGAGTGGGTTAATTTTTCTCACAGTCTGAATTTCGTTCCATTCATTTGCCACAAAATAAGTTCTCCATATGCTTACAGGAACAGTGGCACTCCGGACACCACCCTCACCTGGTTGGGGAGGTAAAATGAGTAAAACATTTCACCTTCTTTGCTTAACGATGGTGGCAAAAGAAACTTGGTACAAAAACTTTCATTACCTTCAACAGCTTTAAGAACCTTTCCTTTAGGCCGCTCCCAATCGATAAAGAATATGTCTATGGTAATCTGGGAGATGAGCTTATGCAAAAATTGCAGAGCCTGAGAATGACAAACAAAACAACTTAAAGTACTGGCATTAAGCCTGCTTATGAAACCAACACTGATTATTTAAGAAACAAACATCTGCAATCACAGGAAGATATATGGGGCTTCCCTGGTGGCTCAAATGGTAAACAATTTGCCTGCAATGGGGGAGACTGAGGGTCAACCCCTGGGTCAGGAAGATTCCCTGGAGAAGGGAATGGCAACCCACTCCAGTATTCTTGCAGAGAATCCCATGGACAGAGGAGCCTGGTGGGCTACAGTCCATGGGGTCACAAAGAGTCAGAGGGACTAATATTTTCACTATAAGTTTCACAAATGACAAAGCTGTCATGCCATCAGGGGCTCACCAGAAACTCATCAGATAACAGTTACCAAATCCACAGACTTTTTACACACATTAATTTCACCTTTCCTTCTTCTGTCTTTCTTAGAAATAAGAGTAAGAAAGTAGACATACTGCCTCCCTCCTCACACAGGTCTCTTGCCTAAATGACTCTCTTTCCCAAGGTTTCCAAAAGCCTTTAGCTTCTTTATAAGGAAAGGTATCTCTAACTGTAATTTGTTTGTCCTAATGAAAGTTTTAGGTGCTCTTACTGCCTTTTTCTCTATTTCTATTAAGATTTCTGATGAAAAAGAAATCCTCTTCATTTACAGAATATGTTTAAACTGAGGCTTCTTCCGAGAAGGTGCATTATTGATCAAACAAAGGTTAAAAATCTAAGTATGGGATGATTCCTCTCTTCCTGGGGCTCACAAATCAGTGGGAACAGTAGTCACTTAATAATCACAACACAACTGGATGAGATGTATGGCAAAGGCATGTGAAGAGCGTCACACCCACTGAAAGAACTGTGAAGCAAGGAGGGGGGCTCCCATGGGAAGAGGAGGAAAGGGATGTGGAGGCAGAGAGAACCAATGCTAAGAGTTCAGCGCTTTATCTAGAGTGGTACCGTTCACTCTTGACTAACAGTCTACATTAAATAATAAAAAATTATTTAAGGCAGATCTTCAGAATGAAATACCTATTATAAATAAACACAGACTTCCTAGTAAAAAAGAACAATTCATACTTTCTTAAATTAAGAACAATTCATACTTTCTAAAATTAAATTTTACACCAAAGATTTTGAAAGCATTTTAACTCTGAAGACTTACGTGCTTATTAGCAGACCCTTTTTTTTAAGCAGACTTTTAAAATTCAGTAACCTGTGCTTTGAAACTTACCTTCAGAGCAAAACCACATCCCACATAAGTAACAAAACGTTTTTCTTGAGCTGGCACGGGTAGCAAAACAGAGACAGACTTCTGTGCCTGTGATGAAAATTACACTGCTAAGTATGACCATACAAGGTTTTTACTAGGCACAACTTATAACCCAAAGAAAGCATAAAATAAACACAACACACTCAGGGGATGGTGAGTTTAGCACTTGCCCCAATACTCCTGATTAGAAACACCCTCAAGTAAAAACAGTTGCTTTATAAAGAGAGCTTACAAGTTATTCAGGTTGTGGCACTAAGGTTAAATTCAGAAAATCACTTACTTTAAAGAAAATAAGCCAGTAAAGACCTGTTCCTACAGTGATGATAAAGAAAACATTGGCCAGATCACCAGCATAGTAAACCAAGAATTTCGTAACTGTCTGCAATTTAAAAAGAGAATCACAGCTGTTACAGACTCAATCTATTTATACTACTTTAATAACATATTATTATTAATAACATTATTATCAACCCAGTTTCTCAAGCTTGAAGTCTTATTTCATGTATCTATGGGTCAGTCAGAAGGACTGACTACAGCTACTTCCTAGATACCTTTTGATCCATTTCCAATAACTTCTATCTCATTCAACCCTTCTCATCTTTCACCAACTAAGAACTTTAGAACTGCTTTCTAATTTTCTTCAAGTTTGGAATCCTTCTCCCCAACGTACCCCCCATACTACCATCAGAATTGGCTTTCTAAAATGTAAATTGGACTGTGTCACTCTCTTTCTTAAAAATGTACAGTGATGCCTCATTAAAATGTAAATTCCTGATCCACAAGGTCCTTTACAAACTAGGCCAAAATTAAATTTTAGCCTCATCTGTCAATTCCAACAACTTGCTCAATAATTAACCACTCCACACATTAATCCCAAATGTTTTGGGGAATGAAATGAGTATTATTTCAACAGATATTCTTCTATTCTTCTCTCTGGCAAACTCTCTGGAGCTCTGAGGGCAGAGACCATGTCTCCCTTTGCCTATTATTACAACCCCCAGCACCTCGTAGAGCCTCTGGCACTCAGACAGCAGGCCATCAGTGACTATTTGTGGAATGCAAAGACTGCTGCTGCTGTTCAGCTGCTAAGTTGTATCTGACTTTTTGCAGCCCCATGAACTGCAGCATGCCAGGATTCCCTATCCTTCACTATCTCCAAGAGTTTGTTCAAACTCAGATAATGCACAAATAATCCAGCTTAAAATTCACTTCTTTTGGATGCCTTTCTTGACTCCCCAAACAGTAAATCAAGCCCCCTTCCTCTGATTTCCAGGCACATTAGCTCTGGAGAGAGGAAGATAACCCAGCACAAACCAGTTTACTGTTGCCTTTCTCATGTTCTTAACCAGCTAAATGGAAATACCACCTATTACTTTGATAGGGTAAAAATTAAATAATTAGCAAATTTATTTAATCTCTACAATTTCATAATGACCATGATACCTAACTTCATAGAGCTATTGTGAGGACTAAATGAATTACACGTGTCAAGGTTAAAAAAGTACCTGGCTTATAGTAATACTCAATAAATGACAGATGAAAATAAAAATGAGAACAAATGTAAAAACAATTAAATGAGAAGTGAAACCACAAAGTTAACAGAATAAAATATGGGAGAATATCTTTTTGATCTTGACATAGGGGAGGATATCTTAAACAAGATCTTAAAAGCACACACCATAATATGAAAACCTACTCAGATTTGACAGTATTAAAATCAAGAGTTTCTACTAAACAAAGTAATAGATAGATAAAATAACAGACGGATTTACTCTTGGAGAAGAAACTTCAATGTCAAAAACCAAAAGAAGATTTATATTTAGAAAATACAAAAAAACTACATAAAATAAAATATAAAAAACTTGTTTAAATAAACCAGAAAAATTGGAAACAGTAGAAAAATGAGCAAGTGGTATAAATAAGAAGTTCACAGAAGGGGAAGCCCAAACAATTAATAAAGTACATGAAGAGTAATCAAAGAAATGGAAATTAAATCCCATCAGATCGGCAAAAAATGGGAAAGGGTGGGAAAACAGCAAGTGTTGGTGAGGATTCGAGGAAACAAAGAGACCACTGGGGGTGAGTGCAGACTGGCCACCAGCCGTGGTGCACACTGGAGGGAAAACAAGGGTACATTTTCTAGCCATGTACGTCTCCTAGTCATATACCCCAGAGAAACTCAGGGCAACTTTTTACTCATTCGCTAGCTGTGTCTTATTAGAAGGATATAAAATAGTCAAAAGATTAAAATATACTTTAAAAAGCCCTGTGATTATACCTGTAAATCAATCATGGGACTCCCAATCCGTCTCTTCCAACCTGCTGTCTTCAAAAGAGACGATAAAACAGCTAGTCCACCCAAAACACCTAAAGCAATCTAAAGTAAAAAAAAAAAATGGGATTTATGTAATTTCATCAGTGTTCAAAGATACTGTAAATAAAAAGTAGCAAAGTACTCAAAAACAGGCTCAAAAATTAGAAGGTACACTAAAAGGACATAGGCGCCAAACTGAAGAAACTCTCAATGGACAAATCTGGGACAATTTGAGAATAAAATAGAAGGTTAACGAATTAAAATTACTAGAATAAATAAATATTCATGAGCCCATACTGATTTAATAATAAATGAATGAATAAATCCACGTGGACAAAGGGAGAATTCCTTCTCACAGAATTCTAATCAATACAGAAGAAATGATGGAAAGACACAACCATCACCAGACAAATACCACAGTCATATTTTTTACTGGCCAAGAATTATCAGTGGATGCTAAAATTAGAGAGCAGAAGAATAATAAGGAGCAGGAGATTTGCATAATCTCAAGTTTCTCCCCACAAGACACTTACTAATTATAAGTGGAAAAATACAATGGAGAACTCTGTAGATACCATCTTAGCCATACAGTCAAAGCTGACATCAATGTTAATAAGATAGGTGTGTGCTAAGTAGCTTCGGTTGTGTCTGACTCTTTGCAATCCTATGGACCATAGCCTGCCAGACTTTTCTGTCCATGGGATTCTCTAGGCAAGAATACTGGAGTGAGTTGCCCTGTCCTCTTTGAGGCGATCTTCCTGACCCAAGGATGGGACCCAGGTCTCTTATCTCTCCTGCAAAGCAGGAGCTTTACCACTAGCGCCACCTGGGAAGTCCATTAATAAGATATACTGACATCAAGTATCTTCTGATATGACTCCGTGAGAAGGGTATAACATCACTTTCATGGTATGTATGCTGAAACTACATTTAATCGTGGGAAAATACCAGACAAAACCAACTGAAGGACAAAATACCAGTGTTAGGGTCAGTCATGAGACAAAGAATGACTGACGACCTGTCACAGACCTAAGGAGACTAAGGAGACACACGACGGTTGGGTCTTGAAACAGAAAAGGGATAGTGAAAAAAATCTGTAAAATCCAAAGAGTATTTACATTAGCTAATTTGTTGTTGTTTAGTCACTAAATAGTGTCCATCGCTTCGTGACCCCATGGACTGAAGCCCGCCAGGCTCCTCTATCCATGGGATTTCCCAGGTAAGACTACTAGAGTGGGTTGTCATTACCTTCTCCAAAGGATCTTCCCAATCCAGGAATCGAACCTGTGACTCTGCATTGGCAGGTGGGTTCTTTACCACTGAGCCACCAGGAAAGCCTGGATTAGTCAACAGGACTACATCAATATTAATTTCCTGATTATGACCACTGTCCTACAGGCTCACAGGGTTGCAAAGAGCCGGATACGACTACTGACTGAACAACAATAACTAGCTACGTAAGATGTTACCGCTAAGACAGACTTGGTGAGGGATATGTGGCAATCTTTTTATTTTAACAACTTTCCTCAACATGTAAAAAAATTTTGTTTTAATTTAAAAATATACTGTAAGTATTTTGCCAGGTTAAAAGAAACTCACATCTGTCTGGACATGTGCTTCTCCTTGATCCATTTCGTATGTGACTGAGAAAGAAACCTGATGTTTAAAAGAAAGCAAATTAGCCATACTGAAGTTACATGATACAAACCTATTTTTACTATAAAAATACATTCAGAGCTGCATTTTACCAAAAATATCATACTTTTAAATTATCAATATTATTAGAGTTGACCTTTACTTATACATAAATAAATACACTTTGGGGAATTACCCACACTACTTTAAATATCCATTTAGAGCATATATTAAAGAAAGAGGGTTTCATTAGAAGGTAGATTAGGTTCATTAACAGCAGTCAAGTCAAATTAATCATATTTCATTTTCTGATAGGGTTTCTGTAACTGAGGCATGTGACCTATCTTGTGTATCAAGAGTTCAGCAACTGGCTAAACAATCACATAGGAAGAAGGCAGATTAATCAAAGATGTAAACAAGAATCTTAGGGACACAATTATACAGAGACAAGAGAGAGAAGAATCATCAAGGATTAAGAGAAACAGTAGCATGAGAAACAGGAGAGGGAAGACACCTAAGTCTTACCAGGTTCACAGAACAGGGTCAAGGATAGGAGGTCATGAGTAGAGTCAACTGTTGTACGACTGACCCTTGAACAATATAGGGGTTAGGGGCACCAATTCTGATGCAGTCAAAAATTCTGATAGAACTTTTTTTTTTTTAGTTTTTTCAACATACTGTACATTTATTTCAGCTTTTAACTAATACGTTTTATTCCACGGAGAAAAAAATTTTATGAATCCCATTTACTCCAGCAATTAACAGTTTTCCTTGGGTGAGGAAAACAGGACACAACCTATTTTTGGTATAGGAAAATTTATTACTATCGTGCTTTCATCATCAAAATTTATGATCTTGGTCTTTCCTTCTTGCCTTTGTATAAAGCCAAAAGAGAGACACTGGCTACTTTGACAACCTTAAAGCGGACTCCAAGAATGTCACCAACAGCATGACCTTTGCGACCAAATCCAGCAACCAGAACTTCATCATTTTCCTCAATAAAATTCAAGCAACCATCATTGGGTACAAAAGCAGTGATTTTTTTTGCCATTCTTGATTAGCTGAACCCTGACACACTTCCTGATGGCAGAATTTGGCTGTTTGGCTTCAACTCCTAATTTTTCCAGCACAATTGAGCGTGAGAAGCGCCGCCAAAAGGGTTAGCCTTCAGGGCTGTGCCCAGATGGGCTTTCTTGTACTGTTTATCATGCCACTTCTGGTCTCGTCGGGGGCTATGGAGCTTACTGTCAGTTCGAAGACCATGACACTTGCCCATCCTGCAGGTGCCACGGGCCTGAGCGAGAGAGCCCGATAGAACTTTAGAGTTGGTTCTCCACATCCATGAATTGGACCAACTTTGAGGAGTGCTGCAGTACATATTTAGTTATTAAAAAAAAAAGTCCACCTATAAGCAGAACTATGCAGTTCAAATCTGTGTTGTTCAAGGGTCAACGGTATAAGTGTAAAGTTAAAGAAATAAAGACAGTGTATGTGGAATACCTTGCTGACTTCGAGTAAGAGGTTTTCAAAGAAGCAAAATGGCAGGACCCAAACTGCAGATGAAAGAATAAATGGTTGGGAAATCAAGGAAAGACACATGATAACAAGCTGAATTGTTGGCAGAGTTGACAGAAGATTTTATGGTTTGGTTGTGCTAATTTGTTTTTAAGATGGGGCAACCTGAAAGGCAAAGGAAAGGAACCAGCAGAGAAGCTGGCCGAATAAAAGGTGGGGGTGAAACAGGAGAAAATACACATTAATATATTATAATAAAATATATAAAATTAAATAGAAGAAAATATCCTAAAGAAGTAAGGGTTGAAAATTCACTTAAGGAAGTGGGAAGGGTCCTTTATTCTTAGAAACAGGAACCGGAGTCAAGAAAGATAATGAAACAGAGATACTGAAGTATTAAAGAGGAAATCTGAGGGAATTCATATTGGATGGTTTTGATCTGCTCAGAAAAACAGGAAGATAGGTTATTTGCAGAGATGGTAAGAGAGCAGAAATACAGCTGGATGCTCAGAATGAATGTAGAACTTTTACAACAGCTGTCATGAGAAATTAAGAGATGATGAAGACTGTGCATTCTATAATTAGAATGACTGAGGTGGGGTTCCTCAGTATAGTCTTATGCTTCTCTCAACTTTTTTCCTATCGCTTATTTTCCAATTTGTCAAAACAATTTAGATATATTTTCAACAAGAAAAATATTTAAAAACACCCAGAAGTGTTTTATATTAAGATAAATATACTCTTAACTACCCAAAAATGACATTCCAGGAAAACTTAAACAAGGCAGTCTTTTGTTGTTACTAAGCATGTTCCTGGATTTTCTCCTCTCATTACAGTGTATATAAATTCAGTCAACAGAAACGAATTTTAACATCAAATCAGGTAATAGAAATGAGGATGTGAAACCTCGAAAAGTCATATTGTGTGCCTACTTTTCGCTTTATGAAAGCCTGAACCCAACAATAGCAGAGTAGAAGTACAAGCTCAACAGAGAGGCCAAAAACACTGGCTGAGGAACTAGAATATTAAAATTCAGAGAAGTAAAAGAGTGGAAATTAAAAGCTATTAGTGAGTCTGGGAGGTAAGGAATGTTCACCTTCCAATTGTCATGCTTCTGGAGGAGATAGGGGATGAGGAAGAAGTCTAGAAGGATTAGCTCTGGTCCCGACCTCCATCCTCTCTTATCTACCCCTCCTCAGGCAGGGGCTCTTCAATCGCAGGGCGAGGCAGAGCTCGGCCTTTGCCAGGCTCCTTCTTTGGTATAGCCTGCTTTTAGTGTGTACGTGGTCTCACTTCCACACACAGGCCCTTCCAGGCAGGGGAGGACTCGGGTTCTGGGGTTAAGTTTAACTGAGCTGGAAAACAGTCAGAAGACTGGTTGTAGGTCCAAACTGCATTCTCTATTTCACTTTAGTGCTACTAGTTACAAAGCTAAAAATTAGATTCTCTATCAAGTGGGCAAGACTGGTGAGAAGAGAAACACCCATGCCCACATAAGGTTTGAGTTCCTGGTTTAGTTAGACAAGGAGACAAAATCTTAACAGAGCAAGGTGGCCAAAGAGAATGAGAGGAGATGCCATATGGCTCAGCAGGTCCTGGCATCCAGAACAGGGAGGCCCAGCGGCTGGTGACACTACCTGTTGGCAAACTTAATTCTTGCCTTTTTATATGCAGAATCCGTAAGAACTCACCTCTTACCACCATTAGTAAGAAATAACTGTCCTGACTATATAAAGTTTATTTAAATTTAATGTTTATTTAAAACTCTGAAAAGGACCAATAGTCTTTTGATCATAATGCAAACTCTCTCAGTTTTACACTAACACATAGAGAGGCAATGACCACCAAGGAACTCACCTTCACAGACTGGCTGTTGGGATCTTTGATGTCAATGTCACTGTAGGCAATGGTAATTAAGGGAGGGTAAATGTTTCCATTTTTTGTGTTGGGTACAAGGTGGATGCTGTTTAAAAGAAAATTCATTTTTAGTTAAAAATACACTGAGGCCCTTAAACATACATTTAACTTACTGTTTCTTCTGAATGTGATATGAATAGTCTTTGTGATCTCAGAACCAGCAGTTCTTAAAAACTAGAGGTTAAATGTAAACTAATGGTACTAACACAGGCTATCTGAAGTGGTCAAAACTTTACATTAAAATACACCCTCAAAAAACGCTTCTTGATCTAGGTCCTACAAAGTTTACAAATAAAATCAATGAAGAACTGGGTACCACTTTTGAGGACTTAAAGTAACGCCTAGAGAAAGGCAGATAATATCCTGATTTTGAAAAAAAAGATGAATTCTTGGTGACTTCCCTGGTGGTCCAGTGGCTAAGATTCCACACACCCAACGCCAGGGCCAGAATCAATCCCTGATCACGGAACTAGATCCCACATGCCGCAACTAATGATTCCAAGTGCTACAACTAAGATCCGGCACAGCCAAATAAATAAATAAAATAAAAATAAATATTAAAAAAGATGAATTCTTAAAGATAATGTGTCATATCTAGTACTATTTATGGCATATAATAGGGTACATTTTGCTGAATTCAATGCATTAGTAACATACCATCTGTATACTCAGAAAGGAAAATGCCAAGTACCGGTGGCCAACATGGTTTCATCAGTAGAAAGGCAGACCTGACCAGTTTCAACTTCATTTTCACTGGGGAATCTACACTGGCAGATTGAGGGAATGATAAAAACAGCACAGGTAGATTTCAGAAAGGTATGGGACAAAGCTTCTGTACTGCCTACCTCATGAAGACTGTCGTGAAAATCAAAATGGAAGAACAATGAAAAAGCAGTGTATGTTGAAACACCTTAAAGATGATGGTGTGGCTTTCATCAGTGCATTCAAGGTGCACATCATAAGATACTGGAGTGGGAAAGCCGGGTAAGGTTAGAGACAGGAATCTCACAGCAGAGAAGAGACGGCAAGGGCTGCATGGCACTATCCTAAGGCAGGACCGTCATCCAAGTATCCAAGGAAGAGCGAGGTGCTGGCAACTAATGAGGGCCAACCTGGAGCAGCGGGTGCTGAAGAAGAGGGAGCCACAGGAGGCCTGCCTGCTGCGTTCATCCAGGCGCTCTAACTCACCCGCCTCGGCCGTGGATCTTCACCGCTCCCCACCTCTCAACTCGTTCTAACTTGGCAAGTCTAGAGTGGGGCTTAGGATATGGATTTTGGCCAACTCTTGAAGCCTGTCTGAAGTAATTATCCCCTCTATTAGTCTATCCCAATCTATATAGACATCTAAGAACACATTATGTGTCATTCCAGTTCAGGTGTTCAGGTGTTCTTACTGTTTTCATCTAACAATTACAGGTCAACACTCTCACTATGACATTTTTCCATATACTCCAAGCCTCATTCAGTAAATTAGACATTTGCTTACCTCAGTGATATTTGGGTGGCGACTCTAATTAATCTTGGCTGGCTTCCTAAGTCATTTTCCCGTCCACTTAGTGTATCCACTAAGAAAATGCGCCGAGTCAGAAGCCACTTGCCCGAACTACCATCTTTTATCAATTAAAGAAAAAAAAGATGGGTTTAAACAAATACTTTCAATTGTTCCAGATGGCACTCAAGGTGAAGATTACTGGACAATTTAAAACATAAAATTAGTACACTTTGTTTTAATAAGATGGTTGAAAGAACAACTCCTGCTGTGAGAAACTCCTACTAAGAGCGTTCCCCACCTGCACTTGAATGTTTTCTGATTGTCTGGACTTTTCTTCAGTTTGGAAGGATTTTCCCTGCAAATTACCTGAATAAACAGGACTTTATAAAATGAGGAACAACAGAAGAAACTAATTTGTCCAAAAAGCAGCTCAAGGATGGTTTGAAGAAGCCCTGAAGTTACAGTTCTACTGTTTTTCTCAGGATAAACTTTCAGGAATGATAAAATTTCTTAATAAAAAGCCTGATATATTTAGTAAATAAGGCTTCCTTGGTGGTTTAGACAGTAAAGACTCTGCCTGTAATGCAGGAGACACAGATTTGATCCCTAGGTCGGGAAGATCCCCTGGAGAAGGGAAGAGCAACCCACTGCAGTATTCTTGCTTGGAAAATCCCATGGACAGAGGAGCCTGGAGGCTACAGTCCATGGCATCACAAACAGTCAGATACAACTGAGTGACTAAGCACAAATATACCAACAACCTTACTGTTTTACTATGGGGCATGCTATCTAAAACCTTACAATCAGGGACTTCCCTGGCGGTCCAGTGGCTGAGGCACTGTGCTACCAAGGCAGGGGCCCAGGTTCGACCCCTGGTCAGGGAACTTAGATCCCATGTGGTGCAGCTAAGGCCTGGTGCAGCCAAATAGATAAATATTAAAAAAAAACAAAACAAGCTTACCATCATAGAGAATCCATGACTTTTCTTATAATCTGTGGTTTATTAAGCTATGTTGGTTGACTTATTTATGGATTTCAGCTCAGAGAAAGAGTGGTGTGTATGGGTGCCTTACCTTTGTTCACAAACATTTTCTTGTACTGAAGATTTAAGTTTAATACAGGCACAGCCCAAATGTATTGGTGCTGATTCTCATCAGTATATTCAAGGTACACATCATAAAATGTAGGAGTGGGAAAGTCAGTTAAGATCTTAGGGACAGGAATCTCACACTGAAAAATAAAATTAAAAATAAAAGTACCCAAATTGAAAGCTAGAAAGCATATTTATTAGCTTTAAAAGATTTGTAATTGTAAAAGAAAGTATCTTCCAACTATACTGTTTATACACATTTTCATATGTCTTTTAAAACATGAATACTATATATGATTCTTTTATAGGAGCCAAAATAACAATAAAGAACCACTTGAATCTTGTCCTACAACCCAGCTGGAGAGGCTATACATTCATTCTCAACTGTACCTGTACAGCAATAAAAAGGTTTAAAAACTCCAATCCTGTGGGGTGAGGTCCCAGCTCTCTCTTCTGATAAACACTGGTTATGACTTGACTCCCCTTAATAGTGCCCGGTTTATCTCCCACTGCTTCCTCTTTGTCTCTGGTTCAGAAACACTAACCTACTTATAGTCTCTAGATATGCTCTGCTACTCTACATCTCTCTGGCGCTGCAAATGGTGCTCCTGCCTGGTACTCCCTTCCTCACTGTGCTCCCTGGTAAACTCACATTCATTCTGCAGGCTCAAGTGTCACTCACTGTGAAAAGCCTTTCTGAACTTCCCTACGAACTGTTAAGGACCCTTCTTTGAACCAACACGGTTCCTTGTTCATATCTATAGACCAACACATCACATTCTTTTCAATTCTTTGTCTATATAGCTATTTTCTCTACTAGGCTGTGAACTCCCCAAGAGGCAACTGGATTCGATGGAAAAACCAGTTTTCAAGCCTAATAGAATGTTTATTTGATGAAAGAATTTGAACAAATTACCTAATATTACTGAGCAACATTTCATCATCCACAAAACACAACCAGTACGTATTTTACAAAGCTATTTCATGGATTAGATGAGATAAAAATGATAAAATGCTGAGGACAGAGCAGTGGCATTTAAAAAGTATTGATTATTCTGGCCCAAAGTAGACACACAATAGTTTTTTAAAGTAACACAAGTCATTTCTGATAATAAAAGCAAATTCAAGTTCATGATAGAAAATCTGGAAAATGTACAAAAGAAAGAAAATAATCTGTAATCCCACCGCCCAGAGATAACCACTGTTAAAAATGTTTCTTTTTCTCATCTGTTTTCCCCTATGGTGCTTTTTGTTGTTTTAACAAAGCTGGAATCACAGTTTTGTTCTGTGGTGTGTGTATAAGCATTTTATCAAGAACTATTTTTGTAGACTATTGAAGGTCTTTCAAATGTTTAACGGCTCATAATATTGCTTTGTCGCATACTGTAGTTTTAAAATGCATTACCAAAGGAAGGAAGGTCAGGGAGGGAGGGAGGCGAGCATGGAGGGAGAGAAAAAGAAGCATTTTGTTACTGGAGGGTGGAAGGGGAGGCAGTGATAACACTTTATTGTTTATTAAAAATGAAGTACTTCTACTTCATTCTAAAATGCTCAAAAGTAGAGATCATTTTTAATACCTATATGCCAGAAGCAAATACACAATTATGATGTTTAAGACTCTATGGATGACAAGGTACTGTTTTCATGCTGATTATATTAATAAAAATCATTCATAAATTATTCATTAGCCCACAATGCAGGAATCCCAGGTTTGATCCATGGGTCAGGAAGATCCCCTGGAGAAGGAAATGACAACCTACTCTAGTACTCTTGCCTAGAAAATTCCATGGATGGAGAAGCCTGGTGGGCTACAGTCCATGGGGTTGCAAAGAGTCGGAAATGACTGATCGACTTCACTTTCACTTTCTTTTTGCAAAAAATTACCGATTTCAAAAATTCAATAATTATTCCAATTATTGCTGATGTGAAAAATGAAGCCAAAATGTAGACTGTCTAAAATAGTTCCAACTTACACTTTGTTGATAAGTTGTTCCAAAGGAATAAGCAGCATTTAGTCTCGTCTCTGTGTCTGGACAAAGCTACAACAAAAGAACACAAGTGATAAACATGTCTCATGAATCTTTTCTTTGATTATAGTTAAGGGTTCTCAAGACTTAACATGGATATATACTTTATATAATACTTATTTAATGTTATCAAGGGAGTGAAAGGGGGCATCTCTGTTATAACTTAAAGGAGTTTTAAGAAATTCCAAATTAAAACAAAACAATAAAAAATCAACTCTAGCAAGCAAACTGATGCTCTGTTCAAGCAATAATCTAGTTTTTTCCCTCATCTTTGCCTCAGTCAAAAATAAGAATGTTACGGATTCTCTCTAGAATCATACTCACCTGTAAAATCCCTCCTTCTAAAGTTTGCCACTTGAGAAAATTTCCTCTCACATCATAGGAAGCAGCAACAAACTTCAGTTTTGTATTCTGCTTAAAGAAAAACCAAGAATGAAATAATGTCACATACTCTGAAAGTCTAGGAATATATATAACGGTCTATAAAAACTTTCAGAGTTCAGACTTTCAGAGTATATATAATAGTCTATACAAATTTTTTCATTGCCAAATGATCTTTTCTTTTTCTGCTGCTGCTGCTGCTGCTAAGTCACTTCAGTCGTGTCCGACTCTGTGATCCCATAGACGGCAGCCCACCAGGCTCCCCCATCCCTGGGATTCTCCTGGCAAGAACAATGGAGTGGGTTGCCACTTCCTTCTCCAATGCATGAAAGTGAAAAGTGAAAGTGAAGTTGCTTAGTCATGTCCGACTCCTAGCGACTCCATGGACTGCAGCCTAAATATTGAATTCATCAATCATTACTTTGTGGAAAAATTAATCAGTGTATCTCTCTGATTAAACACACTTAATATAAATGGACTGGGTTTTTGCACAAAAACTATTACTTCAGAATTGAGAGGCAGTGACAGATAACTTCTTTTCAAACCTGTTAAATGAGTGTGTGTGTGCGTGAATGGGGGATGAATAGAGGAGGAAATAATTTATTCTTTCATTCTAGAAGGTCAAAAAAATGAAGGTAAGAATTTGGACCTGTGACACGCTGAGGAAATGCATAGAATCCCACTCAGTCTTTGGCAGCCCTTTTGAAAAATGTGGAGATATAGGACAGAAAAGGCTTCGTGTGTGGTGATGAAACCCCTCCCAACCCACAGGTACGTCTTGCTGCCATAACCCACAATCCAGAGGTATCCACACACTCAGGTAAGAAAACTAGACTCTACATTGTTTAATTCCTCAGTAGCTAATATTTAGATTTAGTTTAGTCACTAAAATTTTTTAAATCTATCAAGAATTATGTCTAGTAATATTCTTGTTACCTTTCAAAATTATACATCAAAATGTAGTTAACCTTCAATAATATAGAGATTTGTACCTGGTTTTCCCCTTTAAAGCTGAAATTTGTAGGAAGAGGTGTAGTACTAAGTATTTGAGGTGCTAATCCTAGCTGGTCTCCATAGAACAGCCATGGAAGATGCTGTCTCCTATAAACAGTCACAATTGTTTTAATAATGGGGGAACGGTCTTAGCACATATTTGTGAAAGTAATTGCACTGAATTTGGTCACAATGACCAAATTTGCAAATTTGGTTCATTAATTAGAATAACCTTACCAAAAGGAAACAGAGTGAACAGTGCCCAGTGCAGCAGTATTTTCAAAGATAACCTGAAACAATCCACATGTATCAAATGTAGAGGAGTCATAATAATTCATGTTCATTACACACATATTTCCGAGAGCTTGGCAAGATGTTAGATTGCCATACACCTACAGGAAAACAATGACAAATATATGGACTTTAATATCCTAAACAAAAGTTGATACAAAAATTATGCTTAGTTTTAATTTAATTATGCTTAGAATTTGAATTCTGCAAATTCTTTTTTTGGATATTCTTTTGCTTTTAATACCTTTCCTCTAATTAAAGTAGAAAAGAACTTTCCATATGGCAGGTTAATAATTTATAAATTTTACCTGAAATTTCAGGTGAAAATATAAAGACAAGCAACTCAACGAAGAAGAACCAACTAAAAACTTACAGCATGACATTTAAAAAAACTATTACATGAAATAATTATATTTGAAAGAATAATAACTGGTTCCTAATATTAGAATAGAAATCTAACCTATTTTTATTTTATTTAATCTATTTTATATCTACTGCATATAAATCTAATCTATTTTAAGTAATTTGTTTTATGAACAACAAAATCTGTTGAGTTTGACTCTCAAACTTCTTTCTCAATTTTCTTTCAGGAAAAGACCACTTCATTTTTACAGTTATTCAAATAAAAATCATTGCAGTAATCTTCTCTCCTTTCTCATATCCAACTAATCACTAAATCTTGCTGGCTCAATTTAAATGTATATATCTGGAAGCTTAACACTTCTTTCATTTCCATGGAACCACCCTTGTCCAAAGGTTCATTTTCTCTCACTTGGATTACTCTAATAACCTCCTAATTGGTCCCCTTGCTTGTCTTTGCCTTAACGAAACCTACTTTCCATGTTAGAATGATCTTTTTCAAAACCTGAGGCCAACCACTGTTTACCTTTGCACAAAATCTACATCCCTTCCAGCAATCTCTAGGTCTTATAGTCACTCCCTTCATCCTTCAACTCATTTCTCCACTTGCCCTGCTCACTGCTCTGGCCACTTAGGTCTCCCTCCTGTTTCTTTAGCATGAATATGCCAGAGAACCCCTGCTTTGGGACCTCTGCACTTGCTGTGGTCTCTGCTTAGAATTCTCTTCCCCTAGATATTTTCATGGCTCACTTCCACTTCCAAGTCTTGGCTCAAATATCATACTCTCAGAGACGCCTGTCCTGACCATCCTCCATAAGTTAGGACCACCTTCTACTCTCTATGCTCTTTATCCCAATTTGCTTGTCTTTATAGCATTTGGCATCACCTGACAATTACTTACAATTCCACATGGGATTTTTCTCTGTCTTTTCCTAAAATAGATAACTTAAAAGATTTCAGAATAGGGCCTGGCATACAGGAGGTTGTCAACAAACATTTACTAAATGATAGTATGAATCAGTTCCCCCTAACATTCAATTTCAGCTAAGTAAGTCTGGACATATTTAATTTATGTATAATAAGTGTGAAATGAATAACATATTCTTTATTAGTCTCTTTCAGTCCACTTAGAAAGGGTTTTAATAAAATATGACCAAGGAGATATATTATACTTAGAAAAGTTTTATTAACTGGGGGAAAAAAATGGTTCCACAGTTTCTTTGAAATGAAATAAAAACTATTTTCTAGAAATTCAAACATACCCAACAAGCAGCTGCTGATGACTGCAAATACTTTGCAAACCATTCTGAAGTGAAAGATATGCCCTGTAAACAAAAAGATGAATTTTAGTTTTACGTTTAAATAGAAATTCCTTAACCCTACACACTTAGGAAGACATTACTGTACACATTGCTGAGTGGGAAATAACTAATATTACTTTCCCAGTGTTATCAGCAAAATAAGACTCTAATAAGAATAAAAGAATTAATTCCAACCAATGTCAGTAACTACAAGTAGGACTGAATTACAAAATCACATTCAGAAAAGATACAAGGAAATAAAGTATGTTTATAATAATAATAAAAAAACCCTATTATGCCCATTTCACTAAAATGAAAATCAAAGTGCAAAAGAATAAAAGAAAAATTAGATCTTGACTTAGATTTGGTTAATATTTGGTGATTTAGGATTACTACACTGTATTAAATTGCAAGTAATAAAAAAGAAATATTTGTGAATGATTTCTATGCAACAGGAGATTGGGGATACACAGAGAAACTAACATTTAAAATCTGCAAAGTGGTGATTCTCAAACAGTGATGAATATCAGAATCAACTGTGAAATTTCCTGAAAATAGAAAATGCCTGGCTTCATTTTAAACCAAATAAATCACAATCTCTAGAATGAGACCAAGGCACACACGTCCTCTGAAAACTGCAGATACAGGCCTCCCTCTAGTTAAGAACCACTGCTGTAAAGCTCATCTGCATATTTTGCTAAAAAAATGAGACACTGAGAAATACCATCCGTAGTAAATTCTCTGAACATGGACAAAGGTGATAAAACCAAATTATATGAAATATGGCACCACAACTGTCCAAGAAATCTAAAATAAAATTATTATGAGTCACTATTTTCATCTCCTCAACAAGCAAAAATTCCCATTTTGTAAGAAAAAAACATATGTGTAGAACATTGGCTAACACACACAAAAAACCTAGTAAAAATTGAAAGTATTGACAACAGTACTGGCAAATGCATGCAAAATGAAGCCACAGATAAATGCCAGGGATAAAGCTGCATGATCCTTTATAAAACAATATTCATATACGCCTTCAGTCAATAATCTCTCCAAAAGGAAAAACACATCTATGTGCATAAAATGGTTGACAGCAATATAATAACAAAAAACCTAAATATTCAATACACATACAGTTACATGAATTTCAATGCATAAACTAGAGTATTATGTGACAATTTAAAATTATAATTATTGGTTGAGCCTGGAACATGGTATAGAGAAACCAAGGTAGTGCCTGAAGACTGAAGGAGACATGTTAAAATAACATAGAAGCTATACCAAAGGTAAGTCCAAATTTGGGACAATTTGAGCTTTGAAAATTTGGCCACTGCTGAGCAAATCTGGAAAGCTCAGCAGTGGCCACAGGACTGGAAAAGGTCAGTTTTCATTCCAATCCCAAAGAAAGGCAATGCCAAAGAATGCTCAAACTACCACACAATTGCACTCATCTCACATGCTAGTAAAGTAACGCTCAAAATTCTCCAAGCCAGGCTTCAGCAATACGTGAACTGTCAACTTCCTGATGTTCAAGCTGGTTTTAGAAAAGGCAGAGAAACTAGAGATCAAATTGCCAATATCATCTGGATCATGGAAAAAGCAAGTGAGTTCCAGAAAAACATCTACTTCTGCTTTATTGACTATGCCAAAGCCTTTGAGGGTGTGGATCACAACAAACTGTGGAAAATTCTTAAAGAGATGGAACTACCAGACCACCTGACCTGCCTCCTAAGAAACCTATATGCAGGTCAAGAAGCAACAGTTAGAATCGGACATGGAACAACTGGTTCCAAATTGGGAAAGGAGTACGTCAAGGCTGTATATTGTCACTCTGCTTATTTAACTTCTATGCAGAGTACATCATGAGAAAGGCTGGCTGGATGAAGCACAAGCTGGAATCAAGATTGCCAGGAGAAATATAAATAATCTCAAATAGGCAGATGACACCATCCTTATGGAATAAAGTGAAGAACTAAAGAGCCTCTTGATGAAAGTCAAAGACAGTGGAGAAGCTGGCTTAAAACTCAACATTCAGAAAACGAAGATCATGGTATCTGGTCGCATTTCTTCATGGCAAATAGTTGGGGAAACAATGGAACTGTTGGAAATAAATGGAAATAAAAATAAAGTGACAGACTTTAATTTTGGGGCTCCAAAATCATTGCAGATGATAACTGCAGCCATGAAATTAAAAGACACTTGCTTCTTGGAAGAAATGTTATGACCAACCTAGACAGCACATTACTTTGCCAACAAAGGACCATCTATTCAAAGCTATGATTTTTCCAGTAGTCATGTATGGATGGAAGAGTTGGACTATAAGGAAAACTGAGTGCCAAAGAACTGATGCTTTTGAGCTGTGGTGTTGGAGAAGACTCTTGATAGTCCCTTGGACTGCAAGGACATCAAACCAATCAATCCTAAAAGGAATCAGTCCTAAATATTCATTGGAAGGGCTGATGCTGAAGCAGAAGCTCCAGTACTTTGGCCACCTGATTCAAAGAACTGACTCATTGGGAAAGACCCTGATGCTGAGAAAGCTTGAAGGCAGGAGAAGGGGACGACAGAGGATGAGATGGTTGGATGGCATCACCGACTCAATGGACCTGAGTGTGAACAAGCTCCGGGAGCTGGTGATGGACAGGGAAGCCTTGTGTACTGGAGTCCATGGGGTCGCAAAGAGTCGGACACAACTGAGCAACTGAACTGAACCGAACTGAGCTGTGAAAAGGAGAATAACAGTGATAGTTCATAACATACTAGTGATACCAGGGGTTTACGGTAAAGCTAAAGAGAAAAAAAGCACAGAGAGAAAAGAAAGCACTCTATAGAGGATTGCTAACTTAAAAATATAAAAAGGAACGATAAAATTGTGAAATCATTTTGATATAACCAATTTAATAACTGATTCAGATAAGATTAATCAATGACTGCTAAAAAGGATATGTATATAGTTTCACAGTAAAATCTCAGACTAACTTATTAGTCACAGTTAAGGCAGACAGCACCATGCCCAGCCAGTCAAATTTAGCATCAGCAATAACTGGATATCCTGACATTATGTGCTCCATGTTATGATACCATGGGCTATACACAGCACCCATGTCATATTTTTCCAAAAAGATGTTCCACAGAGTCTAATCATAAGAAAAAAATGAGAAAAATGCAGACTCTGGGATGCTCTACAGCAAAGCTGGCCTTGACTCTGCAAGAGTCAATGACCATAAAAGAAAAAAAAAAGAAAAAAAAAATCTAAAAAGCAAAACAAGATAAAGATCTCTGTTCTAAATTAAAGGAGACTGAAGAGATTTAATTTCAATGTGGAATCTTTCACTGATCCTGGGTCCCTTTGCCAAAAAAGAGGGCAGGGATAAAAGACTTTATTGAAACAAGTAGGCAAATTTGGATATGAATAGTATATAAAAAAATTCTGTTAATCTTCTTAGGTGTGATACCAGAAAAATGCTGTTTTCCTTAAGGGCTACAAAATATTTAGGAGTAAATGTTACACAGCTACAACCTATTTTGAAGTGGTTCAGAAAAAAATATGAATGTATGTGTGTGTGTGCATGTTTACATACACAGAGAGAAAGCAAATTTGGCAAAACATTAATAATTGGTTAAACTACTAAAAGATCCATGCACAGTCGTTGTCTTTGTTTTTTTTTTAAACTTTTCTGCAATAAAATTTTTTCAAAATTAAAGTTGGGAAAACAAACCAAGATGTAAGCTCATTGTCTTTGGGGAAAGGGAATGTGAAGAGACTGACTCAAATATTTGGAAATTCTTTATTGACTGATATATTACTAGAGAGGACTGGATGTTTCTCTTAGAAATTACATAAAACAATAAGATAAACACAGAAATAGTTATAGATCTGAGTATGTACAAACATGGCCTTCCCAGGTGGTAGAGTGGTAAAGAATCCGCCTGCCAGTGTGGCAGACACAAGAGCAGTGGGTTCAATTCCTAGGTCAGGAAGATCCCATGGAATAAGAAATGGCAACCCAATCCAGTATTCTTGCTTGGAAAATTCCACGAACAGAGGAACCTGGTGGGTTTAAGTCCATGGGGTCTCAAAGAGTCAGACACGACTGAGCAACTGAGCACACAGTCACACACACGTTTGTACATAATGTATGTATATATTTTCTAGCTATGTCTGCTAATGAGGGCACACTAAGCATGGTAATCTTTGTTTCTAAATATTATCCTTAAGAGCTTCTTAGAGAAATAGCTGTTTCTAGGATGGAAGCAGGAAAAGTATAAGATGAGCCTGGAAATCTTGTTGTGCCAGACAGGAAATGCTCCAAGAAAGATACAGTTATGTCCAAAAGACAAAGGAGCAAACTCAAAGGGCTTCTAATGGCCAAACCTATGACAATTTGGGCAACAATGGACTGAAGCTCATTTTAGCCCCAATTACCAAAGGAAGAAAAGCACAAATATCCTTAACACTAGAACAAAAAAATTGAAGCATACTCACAAGCTCTCCATAACGTGCAGTTGAAATCATACGTAGAGGAAAATTCCCTGTGCTGCTGAAACACAATCCCCCTGTCTTCATAAATAAATAAGAAAAAAAAAAGTTTATGTAAGAATATCAGCAATTCAATTTAAAAATATATATATTAACAATGTAATTAGCCTTACTAAAATGTTAGGTTCTGAACATGCACAGGACCTGCTGGTATTAATGAATGTTGGTTCACATCGGACACACCTGTCAATACAACAAAAATTATTTTTAAAATGTTAATGAACTAGCTCTAATTTAA
>SJYF01000299.1:7458686-7474708 GCA_006410515.1 Procapra przewalskii
CCAAAATTTACTCTAGTAAAAACAAAGCTGGCTTAGTAATTTTAAAGTCTGTGGGAAAATATTACAGTACAGCATTAAATTACATTTAAAAAAATAATGATATTTGCTATTTTTTACATTAAGAATTTTTTAAAAAATAAATACTCCATACCATGTGTTCTGGGCACTTTTTACAAGTAATATCAGGTCCTCCGTTATTAGAAATCATCTGAAATCCTGGTGAACACACACATGAAGTTCCTAAAAAGAAGAGCCAATTTTGACCTTGATCAATAAAATTCCAAGATAGGAAAATTTTAATAACTCTTAAGATCATGAGAAGCAGGAGCTAAGAGCAACACAGTGGAGCCAGTACTGCCTGGGTTCTGATCTTGATCCTGCTGCTTAGTTTTGTGACCCTGAGCAAGGAACTGTTCTGTGCCTTGGCTTCCAATTAGGAATAGTACATACCTTTGTGGGGTTAATATAAGTATTAAATTAGCCATTATTAGCATATAAAAAGTGTTATGTTTACATCTTACAATGTGTCTGGCATACACTAGGTATTGTGTTTGCTATAATTTTAAGTGCAAGCATAAATAAATTCTTAAATTATAAATATTAAACTAATAACCAAACTACTGACTAACCGCTATGGGAGATTTTACATGTCTATTTCACCCAACCATACACATATACTCACTGAATTCAAATTCTGTCAAAACAAAATCTTATTAGGAAAGTTATCAAGATAAATCACTGTTTTCCTCGGTTTGGAAAGATTAAACTTTATAAGATAATCACTATTCAACTTGCTGGCTAGGTAAGGACAGTATTCTCTAAGAAGGCATTAAGTGGACACATAATAGGAATCCATGTAGTAGAATGCTTATGAAAACAGGGTGCATGACTATGAACCTTACATTTTATAGAATGAATCTGGGAAATGCTGTCTTACTTCCTCACCTGAGAAGCCTGACCTGTCCTACACAATGACTTAAAGACAAATCAAATTTCAAGATGGCAGAAAGTTAATACCATGGGTGACCAAACCGAGATTAAAAACATCCTAGATTTTATAATACGGGGAACGTCTTATCCTGAGCAGTTTCAAAGGACAACTAGGACCAATGGTGAACATCTCAAGGGAAAAAAAAAGTTTAATATAAAGAGACTTTGGAGGGAATTAGTAATATTCAACAATGAAAGGGCTAAGTACTAAGGAAATCTATACTATTATGGACAATTTGTATAGTGGAAATACAAAGGTCGAGGCAGAGGGCTAAGAGATATAGGAGTTCTTCCTGTTTCCAATTTACAGGACAAAGAAGACTTGACAATCTCATCTGGACTTCCATTTTTTAATCCATAAATTGAGAAGGCTGGACCATAAATGGTTAAGGTCCCTTCCAGCTCTACATTTCTAGATTTGAGATTAAAAAAAAAAACAAAAACTACCGAAGTTTACAAGCGCTAATTTGCATTCCTTCCCAAACAGGTCCTGTCACCTGCTCTCAGCACCTCAGACCGTCCTGGCTGTTCAGTCGCTCAGTCATGTCCGACTCTCTTGCGACCCCAAAGATGACTTCTCCTTTTCGCTTTCTTAGGTAGTCAGCTTTCCAGGGGCCTCCCTAAAGGCCCCTGATAAGGAGGAGGGGACTGGAGCCAAGAAATTCATTACGAGGCCTAGCGGGTAGCTGACTCAAGGTTTCCCCAACCTCCTTCGTTGTGTGTTTAACCCTCCATCCTTCAAGGAGACCCTCCTCTCAGGCGCTGGTAGTCAACCTTTCTGAAACATTCTTTCCGCAGGGAAAAAAAAAAAAAAAGGTGTTTCAGCGACGCCGGGATCTGGGCACCGCGTCAAGGCGGGGCCGCTTCTTCGGCCAGGGCCAGTCCCGAGCCGTCTCACCTCGGGCATCCGGCCTCTGGTTGGCGCCACACGCCACACAGGAGAGCGCCGAGATATCGAAGTACTGGTTGTGGCCGCACGTCTCCGGCTGCCGGAAAGGGAAAAAGAAGGTCTGAGCCTGTGGGACGCGAGGGAGGGCCAGCAAGAGGAACAGAGTCACACTCGCAGCCGACAGGGTGGACCCAGCGGCCATCGCCACCACAGGCCCGCGGCCTCCCGTCGCCATGGTGCAGACGCCGGCGGCCAGGCGTCCCGTCAGCCTCAGCGGCGACTCTGCAGAGCTGATTGGATCGCAGCGCCCCGGTGTTCCGGAAATGTCGGCCTGCTTCGCCGGGTTGCTAGGTTACCAAAAGCCGCGGGATTCTGGAGATCTGGGAAAGGATGAGTTCGGTTCAGTTCAGTTCTGTCGCTCAGTCGTGTCCGACTCTTTGCAAAGATCCCATGGACTGCAGCACGCCAGGCCTCCCTGTCCATCACCAACTCCCGGAGCTTGTTCAAACTCATGTCCATTGAGTCGGTGATGCCATCCAACCATCTCATCCTCTGTTGTCCTCTTCTGCCTTCAATCATTCCCAGCATCAAGGTCTTTTCCAATGAGTCAGTTCTTCACATCAGGTGGCCAAAGTACTGGAGCTTCTGCTTCAGCATCAGCCCTTCCATTGAATATTCAGGACTGATTTCCTTTAGGATGGACTGTTTGGATCTCCTTGCAGTCCAAGGGGCTCTCAAGAGTCTTCTCCAACACCACAGTTCAAAAGCGTCAGTCAGAGGCAAACTAACCCTGTAGCCTGGCAGGCACGACCAGACTTCAGACTCTATGAAGCTACCCGTTTGCGGGACGTGAAATCAATTTCAGAAGTCGCGAAATAGGTAACCGCAGCCAAGAAAATATCTGATTTTATCACACAAATTAAAAGTATTGTTTCATTAAGTCGTTAAATGATATTTACAACAAAACTTATGGTCATTTTCATGTTAAAGGACACACCTAATAATGTATTTGTCAAGATACACTTGTCCAAAAGGTAGGGGGGGAAAACACAGGTTTGAAATATGTAATGTTGGACGATTGGCTCAAGCACTGAAAAAGAGGGCTTCCCTGGTGGCTTAGATGGTAAAGAATCTGCGTGCAATGCAGGAGACCTGGGTTCAATCCCTGGATCAGGAAGATCCCCTATCGAAGGAAATGAAACCCGTTCCAGTACTCTTGCCCGGAATATCCCGTGGACGGAGGAGCCTGGTGGGCTACACTCCATGGGATTGCAGAGTGGGACACGACTGAGTGACTTTCACTTCACTGAAAAAAAACTTTCCTGACAGATCTTTTTTGAGTCTGTTTCTATGTTCTTTGTTTTGAGCACAGAAATCATGTTCATAAAATGAGATCTTTAGTCCAGTTGTAAATAAAGAAGGGATCTATTTTTTAAGTCAAATATACACATACATGATTGTTGTCTTTCAAAATGGGCGCTCTTAGAGGCTGTTGGGCCCAAAACATTTTAGAATTACCTTCAAAGCCAGTTTCTGGGTCATAAAAGAAAAAGCTGTTTCTTAATATTTAAATTTCATTTCTGCTTTTGTTGTATTCTATTTGTTTTATTGATTTAGTTTGTCCTTCCTCCCCAATAAAACTGGCATATTTTGAAACCAACTTATTCATCAGTATACCTTGAAATGACTTTCAGCTTCTCCAAAAAACCACAAACTTTGTAATGAAAATGGTGACTTATTACTATTAAGGAGAATACACACACACAATATTCTCAGTACCTGTGGGAAAATATGTCTAAGAAATTTAGATAAATTTATTAACCATATTTAGGCTTAGTATTTGTCATGTGACCGTCTGCAAAAGACCAACATTCATTCTGTCGCCAATATCTATGACAGAAAGAGGTGTATGTTCTGAAAACTCTTCCTTAAATAGGCATTATAAAAAAATGTTTTTGAGTAATTACCATATTGTTAGAGTTAAAAGAAATTACTTATCTGAAATAATTTTTGAAAGACATATGACTGTGCAAATGTTAATAGGAGCTCAGAAAGGGTATGGTCAGAATAGTTGAGATTAATCTACAAAAGCTTCTTATGGGTGAATTTTAACTCGTCTATTTTAATGCTCTGTGAGAGGCTTCAGGGTGGTGATATTTACTCGTTGTCTACTGAGGTTATTTGTGTTCCACACTGTGCACTATGCTAGGCACTTGGCAGCATTAACGTTAACTCTTCATAATAACCTTTTGCAGGAATATTACCCCCCCTCTTTTGGATACTTTATAATCAAAGAAACTGAAGATCAAAAAAGTTACATTTTAGGAAGCGGTGAAACCAAACTTTATCTCCATCTGTCCAACTCCAAAACCTGTTATCTTTTCAATCTACTAAGTGGCTTCTTTGTGGAATAGTTAGAGAAAAAAATCTGGCATATTGTATATGTAGGCAAACCTGTTGTCTTTAGTTAACAAGATGATACTGCCATTTTACACCACAGGCAGGGGAACTATGGATGTCTAAGACCTTCGGGCATTTCACCTAAAAAACATCTTTCCCAAAGAGCTAAATAGAGAGTTTATTTGTAGCAGAAGATTTCAAAATAGATGTAGTTAAATTTGAAATAACTGTGGATACTCTGGGTTCATCTTTATAAACTGCCTAGAAGGATAACAGAAAGACTGTTGGCTAAAACTGTGAAGCTAAATTGGGACTGTATACTTAGGAATATTATAGCAATAGATATTATGCAAGTAATAGAAAATCACATAGTTTAAGCCAGTTCACAATGGCTTAACAAAAGCAAACATGAAAATTCTGACATAGGGGCTGCTGATATTTATTCAACGATTTAGATGGTCATCTCTGCAGTTCTCTTGGTTTTTCTCTCCTAGTTGCCATGTGATTGCCTTATACCAGAAATCAACATTCAGATTTAAGACAAGAAGGAAAGTTACTGAATCAGAGATGTTTTCTTTGTCTCTTTAGTCAGGAAAGCCAGTGTTTTCTGAATGCCAGATGTTATGCTAAAGTTAAACTTCTTATATGCATCATTTCAATCTTTTATGAATAAGTAATAATCTCCATTTATCAGACTTAAAAACACGCCCAATATCACCCAGCTAAGAAGTTAAAGAGTTATACACAGAAGTGGATGAGAAGAAGAAGATGGTTTAAATAAGCTTAGGAAGAACTTTATCCCCCAAAAGTGAAAGGGTGTGTTCAAACACAGTTGTGAACTCTTATTGAACATCTATAATGAGATAGACACTGCAACATGCCTTACCAAAATTATCATCCACTCAACAACCTTATGAAACCTATACCGTTATTCTCATCTCTTTTTATAGAAGATTAATGGATGGAGAAGCTTGGTGGGCTACCGTCCATGGGATCGCAAAGAGTCAGACACAACTGAGCGACTTCACTCACTCAGTGGAGCAACAAGGAGGTTCTTCAAACTTACAAAATACAAAGATTTCAATCTACAAAGGTAACTTTAAATTATGGTAGTTTAACTCTCAGGGCTGCTTAACCACAATGCTGTGTGTCCTAACAATATAAATGCTACAGAAAGGCAAGGGGCTGAGGATGGAGAAAAAGTCTTTGGATTTGGCAATTAGGGGATCATTAGTTATCTTTTACAGCGCAGCTCTATTACAGTGATAAGGGTAGAAGTAAGTCACAGAGCAGTACTAAGAAAGAGTAACCAACAGATGTAGATTATTTTGACAGTGAAAGGAAAGAAAAAGAAGGGACTGAGCTAAAACAATTTTAATTTTTGCTTAGGATAAGAAGAATATGTCTATAAGTGGAGAGGAAAGGAAAGGAGTAGTAGAAGAGAGATTTAAAATAAAGAAGGAGTAATTGACTCTCTTGAGCTTCTAGGAAGGGGTCAAAGACTTGGATGTAAGACTGGGAGAAGGACCACCTAATCGGAAGAGAGTCATTCTTTCCCAGACTAGAAGAAAAGAGAAAGGTGAGTGAAGCCATCCAGAAATCTGGGACTAAGGATTAGAGAAGTTGAGTAAGATCAGTTATCTAAGTAAAGAGCACAGGTAAAAGTAAGAAATTTTTTGAAAAGATAGAGTAGATAATTGGAAGGGAAATCATCTAGAGTTGAAAGTTGGCAGCAAGTCTAGATCTTACCTACAAAGCTGAGTCATGTCGGAGTGGGAGCAGATAGAGGGTAGGTTAGGAAGGTTCTAGGGTCAAAATGAATAGTTTATGGAAAAGATGAGTGTAGTTTGATTATGTTGAGCAAGTTGCCTATTCAGGTAGAGAGGTATAACAAAAATGGATGTGACGGTCTCGGGACTGATGAAGAGTTTGGAACCAGAAATGGAAATCATTTTGAGTATCCCAAAGACTATTGTGTATTTGAATCCCTAAACGGAGTTAAGAGAGGCAGAATCTCAAGGGAAGAGAGCCTGAGGTGAGAAGTCAGAAGGCAACTCACCTTTGGTGGAGAATTTTCCAAACACGTATTGAGTACTCCTTGGATCCCTGGGTCAGGAAAATCTCCTGGAGGAGGAAATAGCTACTAACTCCAGTATACTTGCCTGGAAAAAGTCTATGGACAGAGGGGCCTGGTGGGCTACAGTCCATAGGATCACACAGAGTCCGGACATAACTAAGTGACTGAGCGAACACATACATGAGTAGACACTTGTTGGGGACAAGAGCTACCCCTGGTGCTTTCACTCAGCAGCTTCATAATCTTGTGGAGAAGCAGACACAGAAACAATTACTTTGAGATAAATGCTGTCTTTGAGACTGTGCAACTGGCAGATCTTATTACCCCTTCCTTACTGGGAAGGAGGGAGATCAGTGAAGATACAAAGGACATGACAGGTTGTGGCTCCACCAGAGCAGGACCAGAGGCACCAGTGAGCAGGCACACCGGCAAATGACACGTATCTCAGCATGCCTGAGGTGTGTGGGGGGGTGTGGTCTGTGGCAGGAGATGAAGCTAGAAAGGCAAGAAGAAATAAAAATGAAGGTTCTTAAATGCTTGTTATTTGTCTTCTACTGTTGATCAGATTTGCATTTTAGAAAATATCCTAGAGAAAAAGCATATGGAAACCTCTAGAGATAGAGATGCCTTGGAAGGTTAAAGCAGAAATCTAGGGTCTAAGGGCAGGGGAAGAAGGGAGAAGCAGGAAAAGATAAATGAAAGAGCTGTTTTAGGAGGAATTAGCCCTTGGACTGCAAGGAGATCCAACCAGTCCATTCTGAAGCAGATCAACCCTGGGATTTCTTTGGAAGGAATGATGCTAAAGCTGAAGCTCCAGTACTTTGGCCACCTCATGCGAAGAGCTGACACATTGAAAAAGACTCTGATGCTGGGAGGGATTGGGGGCAGGAGGAGAAGGGGATGACGGAAGATAAGATGGCTGGATGGCATCACGGACTCGATGGATGCTAGTCTGAGTGAACCTCGGGAGTTGGTGACGGACAGGGAGGCCTCGTGGGCTGCGATTCATGGTGTTGCAAAGAGTTGGACACGACTGAGCGACTGAACTGAACTGAACTGATTGTGAGAATTTTAGGCTTGGATGGAGGAAGTAAAGAAACAGGAACAAGGATCATTCCCAGCTTTCCTGATTTAGGTGGCTGGGTGGATGGTGACTTTAAAGAAACATTGAAAATACTTGGGGCAGATAAAGGCTTTTCACCAAATTAAAAAAAATATTTAAAGTAAAAATTACAATTTACTGGAATTTTCTGGTATGTTGGTGGGAGTTAGGACCATGGATAATAATTGAAATAATTGATATTAATCGCTTGCTTTCAATGTGCTAGGCACTGCAATATCTCATTTAACACTAAATTGGAACCATTATCATTACCTTTACTTTACAGGTGAGAAAACCAAGGCATAGAAACATCTGTGATTTTCTAGGGTCACACATCATGATTCTAACCCTGGCAATTGACACCAGAGCCCATGCTTTTAATCCTGACTCTTTACTTGTGCTCCTGAATCCCTGGGTGTGCTTTCCTGGGCATTAATAAATAAAAGGAAAAGGCAAGTGAGCCCATGAGAGGATTAATGAATTAAAATATTGCAAAGACTGTGAAGGCCAAATTCAAAGTGCAAAAGTGGAGGTTGTGGTCCGAAGAGGAATCAGGTCAAGATCCTTCAGTTGGGGCACCTTGTGTGGCGAGTCCTGTACTCTTTCCCGATCTCCAGACTCTTGCTTATAAACAACTAGATAGAAACAACTGCTGCTTCGCATTCAGTATGTCCTAAACGGAACTTGACTTCCAGGACAGAACACTCTTCTGGTTTTCCTCCAGGTTATTCCTAGAACAAACTTTCTGGTTATTCCTGCTCTCTGACTCCACTACCAAGCCATTAGATATGGAATCCCTAAGGGTCTCAGCCTAGACTTTTGACTCCTCTCATTCTTTGATTTTCCCCTCCTGGGGAAAGTTATGTCCAAGATTTCAGTGACTACTTTTTGCAGATGACTAACATATGTATGTAAGTTCAAGACAAATAACTTTTCTGAGCTCTGAATCAGTATTTCCACTGTTTTCTTGAAAAATTCCACTTGGGTGGAATGAAGCATTTTAAACCCCGATGTCCAAAAACAGCTCGTGATCTCCACCCCTTTCTCCAGTCCCCAAACGTTCCCTCTTCTAAGTGCATTCCATCTCAGTTGATGGCAATCATAAAACTATAAAAAAGGCCAAAAATCTAGGGGTAGCTTTTGATGCTTTACTTTCCTTTAACTTAGCATATCGGCTCACTGGCAAGTCCTCTTGGTTTTTATCTTCTAAATATCTCTTGAATTTATTGTCCAAATAGCCTTTGAAATCTTACTTTTCTTAATCTCTGTCATCACTGTCACCCTAAGTGCAACCCTCCCCTCCTCTAAATTACTGCGGCAGCCTATTTTAAGCTTAATGTTTCAGCCGTAGGCATTCTCCATTGTCTGCCTGCTATGAAAGATGAAGATTTGCTTTGTATCATGTTTTCTGAACCTCTCCATCTTTCTAATACGTACTATTTATTTTGCATTTTCACATGGAGTAGTAATCACTTTTTACACTACTGTTACTACTTAACTGCTATTCACATTTGAGTCATGTACCATACCAGGGCTTCCCTGGTGGCTCAGACAGTAAAGCCTCTGCCTGCAATGCAAGAGACCCAGGTTCAATCCCTGTGTCAGAAAGATCCCCTGGAGAAGGAAATGGAAACCCACTCCAGTTTTGTTGCCTGGAAAATCCCATGACGGAGGAGCCTGGTGGAGGAGCTACAGTCCATGGGGTCACGAAGAGTCAGACGCGACTGAGTGACTTCACCTCAGCCACCATACCATAATGTTTATCATTCTCTTATTTGAATAAGTGTCTTCTTTGCTTCTTTAATTATCTTTTGCTTCATTAAAAAGTCCTCAGTTCTTCCTTGGGCCTATGATTCTCCTTTAAGTAAATTCAGTACCCTTTCTATGTGCCACATTCTCCTCCAGTGGTTTTGATCTTTATTAGTAGCCCTTTGAAGTAGGTCTTGTTATCCCCAGTTTACAAATGAGGAAATTTAGGAACAGAGCAAGGCAATATCCAGGCATCTATCTTCTTTTTCTTTTTTTAGGAAAATAATTTATTTTATTTATTTATTTTTATTGAGGTATAACTGACACGTAGCCTTTAGATTAGTTTCAGGCGTACAACATAAGATTCAATATTCATATATATTACAAAATGATCACCATAATAAGTTTAGTTAACATCTGTCACCACACAAAGGTACAATTTTTCTCTTGTGATGAGAACTTTTAAGATCTAGTCTCTTTAGCAACTTTCAAATATGCAATACAGTATTATTAATTCTATTCACAATGCTATTGGAGAAGGGAATGGCAACCAGTGTTCTTACCTGGAGAATCCCATGGACAGAGGAGCTTGGTAGGCTGCAGTTGTGGGGTCACAAAGAGTTGGACACAACTGAGTGACTAACACACACACACACAAATGCTGTATATTATATCCCCATGACTTATTTTATAACTGCAAGTTTGTACCTTTTGAAGCCTTCCACCCTTTTTTCTCACCTCCTGCCTCTGGCAACTACCTATTTGTTCTTTGTACCTATGATATCTGTTTTTTTTTTTTTTAAGATTCCACACATAAGTGAAATAATATATGATATTCTCTGTAAGACTTATCATTTAGTATAATGCCTTCAAGATCCATTCATGTGATTACAGATGGCAAGATTTCAGTCTTTTTGATGGCTGAGTGATATTCCATTATGAATAAATAAATATATATCTCCCAATTTCTTTATCCATTCATCTATTGATGAATGCTTAGGTCATTTTTTTGTATCTTAGCTATTGTAAATTCTACAATGAACACAGAGGTGCATACATTTTTTTGAACTAGTTTTTTCATTTTCTTCAGGTAAGTACCCAGAAGTAGAATTGCTGGATCGTATGACAGTTCTATTTTTAATTTTTAAGGAACCTCCATGCTGCTTTCCATAATGGCTCACCAGTTCACATTTCCACCAACAGTGCATTAGCGCTCTCTTTTCTATAATGCTCCCTTCTTGTCTTTTTGATAATAACCTTTCTCACAGATATTAGATGTTATCCCATTGTGATTTTGATTTTGATTTCCTGAGTAATTAGTGATGCTGAGCTCCATTTCATGTGCCTGTTGGCCACCTGTATGTCTTCTTTGGGAAAATGTCTATTCAGATCTTATACTCATTTTTAAATCAGATTATTGGCGGGAGGTTCCTATTGAATTGGATGAGTGGTTTATATATTTTATATACTCTTATTAGATATTTGTTGTTCAGTTGCTCAGTCATGTCTGACTCTGAGACCCCACAGACTGCAGCATGCCAGGCTTCTCTGTCCTTCACCATCTCCTGGAGCTTGCTCAAACTCATGCCCATTGAGTCAGTGATGCCATCCAACCATCTCATCCTCTGTCATCCCTTTCTCCTCCTGCCTTCAATCTTTCCCAGCATCAGGGTCTTTTCTAATGAGTCAGTTCTTTGCTTCAGATGGTCAAAGTATTGGAGCTTCTACTTCAGAATCAGTCCTTCCAATGAATAGTCAGGACTGATTTCTTTTAGGATTGACTGGTTTGATCTCCTTGCTGTCCAAGGGACTCTTAAGACTCAAGACTCCCAAGAGTCAACACCACAGCTCAAAAGCATCAGTTCTTCCACCCTCAGCCTACTTTATAGTCCAAGTCACAACCATACATGACTACTGGAAAAACCATAGCTTTGACTAGACAGAACTTTGTTGGCAAAGTAATGTCTCTGCTTTTTAATATGCTGTCTAGGTTTGTCATAGCTTTTCTTCCAAGGAGCAAGCTTATTAAATATATGATTTGCAAATACTTTCTCCCATTTGGTAGGCTGCCTCTTCATTTTATTTTATTGATGATTCCCTTTGTTGTGCAGAAAACCTTTTAGTTTTATCTAGTCTCACTAGTTTATTTTTGCTTTTAGTGCCTCAGGCATCCCATGTTCTTAACCACTGTGTTATCTGATTGCTCCTCAAGGGAGTAAACCAAGACTAAAGAGAATATGCAATCTATTAGGCTGGAAAAGGAAAAGAGAGATCTTAAATCTGGTGGATTACATATATCTTCTCTTTTTTGGTTCACTTCCTTGTTTGGGCAAAGTACATACTTCAGCAGCTTCCTGAGAGGGTGCATAACATGTAAATTTTAGCGAACTTGCATGTCTGAAAACATCTTTACTCTTCCCCCACACTTGGTAGTTCCCCCCTGTGTGCTGATCAGATTCCCCAGAAATAATCTACTTCCTGAAGAATTTATGTCCGGCTGCCAGGTTTAGTGGGGAAATAGAGTGTTTCATCATTCAGTTTCATCATTGACATGATATCCTCTTTTCTATATCGGGCCCCTGATCTCATCTATACTCGCTGTCCCCTAGTCATACTCTCTCCAGAGAATAAACCTTCGATCTTTGGCTATAGTCTGGGAGAGACAGGTTTCTTTAGGAAAGAGCATTAAGAGTGTGTCTTCAGTGTATTATAAACTATGTTCAATCAGCTATTTTCACTTCCTTCCCCAGCAGAAGATATTGAAGCCTCTTAAGCCTCTGAGAATTATTT
Organism: Procapra przewalskii; assembly: GCA_006410515.1. Taxonomy (NCBI): domain Eukaryota; kingdom Metazoa; phylum Chordata; class Mammalia; order Artiodactyla; family Bovidae; genus Procapra; species Procapra przewalskii. The sequence continues at coordinate 7,470,684 of SJYF01000299.1, forward strand.
GCTGAATATCAGGTCATACCTTAGCTTTCTCCACTGTCAATTCAGAATCCTCTTGGATTCACAAAAGAAATGATAATCTATCCATCTGCTTCCGGCTTGCAAAGTTTTATTGCTGCTGTCTCCTACCCTATCTTCTTCATTCTTGTCAGAAATCCTGTAAAACTTCCTTTTCTGACATTTTATTAGGACTTCTGAAAGGAGTGAAAGTAAATACAGTTCAAACTGTCACCTTAAACTGGAAGTCAAAATAACCTGTTAACCTCTCTCTACATGTACATACTCTTGGCACCGTCTCATCCATTCTCCGGAACTCAGCTGGAGTCATCTTTTGAAATGCAAGTCTAACGTGTCACCTCTCTACTGAAAATAGTTCACTGGTTTTCCAGTGGGAAGCTCAAAGTCTTTACCATGAACCGCAACCCCAGCAGGGCCTGACTCCTTCCTGCAGACTCTCATTGTCCTGGGCACTGCACACACTGGTCTCTTTCAGTTCTCTGTGGCCACTGAGCATGGGCACGTCTCTGCCTGCATCACCCCCCTCCTCTCCCCTTCCCAGCGAGTTCCCTTTACCGTATTAACTCATCCTTTTCTTCCAGCTCATCTACCGCCTCTCTTCCTGCCTTCCACCACCAGGCCAGGCCTTCTTATGAAATGCTCTTAGAAGAACATGTAGCTCCCTTTCATAACTCTTATCCCTGTTGTAAATTTACATTTAGCTGAATAGTTCTTTCATTAGTTTGTCTTTCTTCTCCTGGACTTACAGGCTTCACGAGAGCAATGACCCTGTCCATTTTTGTTCACCATTGTCTTGTGGAATTGGAGAAGGAAATGGCAACCCACTCCAGTATTCTTGCCTAGAGAATCCTGTGGACAGAGAAGTCTGGTGGGCTGCTGTCCATAGGGTTGCACAGGGTCAGACTCGACTGAAGAGACTTAGCATGCATGCGTGCATGTCTCGTGGAATTGCATGTCATACATTATAAGCATTTAAAGCACGTTTGTTGAACTGAAAAAGAATAGATCAAAACTCGCTTCTTTTCCTCAGTCTCTAGTTTATAGTCACCTTCCAAACTCTAAAGGGAGCTCGGTGCTCTCTCCTCTCCTTTCATCCCTGGGAAAGGGCCAGAGGACCGACGTGTCTTAGACCTAGACCGTGAGGCTTCTGGTCACAGTCCTTAGGGACAGAATTTTTGGTGTCCACACAGCAGGGTGTTAAGCAGAGCACTGTGCCCTGGTGATGGATCCTAGGGGAAATCTCCAAACACTTCAGCCCATTGCATCTCAGCATTGACTGGAGTTTCCAAAAAAATATACAACACAGTCAAGCCCTAGATGGGACAGCATTTTAGTTACACAGAGAAGAGGCAGAACAAGATCAGCTTTAATAGTGGGCATCTGTAACCCATAGCTAGCAGGTCTCTCCCAGCTGCCAACACAGGGCAATTAGCCATTCACGCTGCAGTGAAAGGAGCCCTGTTCCCTCACCTCAGAGGACATCATAACAGCTAGGATTGGCCAGGTACCATGTGACACATGTGTTTTAAGCAGAGAGGAGAGTACGCATTGAGATTAAAGCAAGGAAAGATTTTCCCACACAGGTAATAAACCAGACATAGTCTGTATGGGCTTTTTAGCAGTTGATAAGGAAGTGTTCCAGACTCAAGATTCATTTTATGCAGCTGAGTGGGGTCTCCATGAGACTGCCTTTTCCAATGAAAGTTCTTCTGGATTCTCTCTCTCTCTTTTATTTTTTGGTTTTCTCCTTATGCCCTCTTTTTGGAATTTCAGTATAGACTCTTAGATCTTCCTCTTGCTTCTTCCTTTTGTTTCACATTCTTAGGTCTGGATGGAATCTAGGGGAAGGAAGCCTAAGGAGAAGGAGACATCTTGTTTCACACATGGTTTTGCCTATTTACTAGAAATAGGTTCTACAGGAGATTCAGGGTTGAAGCTTCATCAGTAAAACCCAGAGATTTTATCCAGCACGCTTTCTGCATGACTCCTTTTAGAGTTAAGCTATAGCATCTATGGACTATTCAGAACTCAGTCACCTCCATATTTCTACAGTGGAGATAAGACTCTCATTTACATCAGGCAAGAGCTTATCCAAGTTAGAATGCTGGGGTTCTCCTCAATTCTGATTGACCACACATCATCCGTTGATTCTGTTAAGTCTTTCGGATCTGACTTTGGTCACATACAACTGAGCCAGTTCCTTCCCTGAATCAGTAGTGTCTGAACAGTGCTCCAGTGATCCCTGGAGGTTGTGTAGATGTGCTTCTGAGAACCACAGCAGGGGACAAACTGGAAAGAAGCATGCAGGCCACCAGAGCAACATGTAAGACTTCATGTTACATGCTTTTCTTGGTGCTTTTATTTAGACAGCTACTCTACCCATTTTTATTGCTGTCTTCGTTTGATGGGTGAAGAAACTAGAGAAGTTTAGAAACTTAAATGATACAGTTAACAAGTGTTGGATTTAGGCTTTGAACTATGGTATTCTGATTTCTGAGCCTACTTTCTTGATATGTAAGTTATAGAGTTGGCCCTTTGGATCCATGGGTTTCACATCCATTGATTCAACCAACTGCAGACTGAAAATAATTGGGGGAAAATTCCAGAAAGTTCCCAAAAGCAAAACTTTAATTTGCCACATATTGGCAACTATTTAGCTTCCCTGGTGGTTCAGTGGTAAAGAATCTGCCAGCAAGGCAGGAGATGCAGGAGACTCGGACTTGATGCCTGGGTTGGGAAGATCCCCTGGAGGAGAAAATGGAAACTCTGATATTCTTGCCTGGAGAATCCTAGGGACAGAGGAGCCTAGCGGGCTATAGTGACATGGGGTCGCAAAGAGTGGGACATGACTGAGCTACTGAATACATATGCATAGCAACTATTTACATAGCATTTATACTGTATTAGGTATTTTGAAGAAATATCAGTAACCTCAGATATGCAGATGATACCACCCTTATGGCAGAAAGTGAAGAAGAACTAAAGAGCCTCTCGGTGAAAGTGAAAGAGGAGAGTGAACAAGTTGGCTTAAAACTCAACATTCAGAAAACTAAGGTCATGGCATTTGGTCCCATCACTTCATGGCAAATAGATGAGCATACAATGGAAACAGTGAGAAACTTTATTTTGGAGGGCCCCAAAATCACTGCAGACGGTGACTGCAGCCATGAAATTAAAAGACGCTTGCTCCTTGGAAGAAAACCTATTACAAACCTAGACAGCATATTAAAAAGCAGAAACATTACTTTGCCAACAAAGGTCTGTCTACTCAAAGCCATGGTTTTTCCAGTAGTCATGTATGGATGTGAGAATTGGACTATAAAAAATGCTGAGTGCCGAAGAATTGATGCTTTTGAACTGCAATGTTGGAGAACACGCTTAAGAGTCCCTTGGACTGAAAAGAGATCCAACCACTCAATCCTAACGGAAATCTGTCCTGAATATTCATTGGAAGGACTGGATGCTGAAGCTGAAACTCCAGTACTTTGGCCACCTAACTCAAAGAGCTGACTCATTGGAAAAGACCCTATGCTGGGAAAGATTGAAGGCAGGAGGAGAAAGGGACAACAGAGGATGAGATGGTTGGATGGCATCACCGACTCAATGGACATGAGTTTGAGTAAACTCCAGGAGTTGGTGATCGACAGGGAGGCTTGGCATGCTGCAGTCCATGGAGTCTCAAAGAGTCAGACACAACTGAGAGTCTGAACTGAATAGATGATTTAAAGTATACAGAAGGATGTGCATAGTTCAGTTCAGTTCAGTTCAGTCGCTCAGTCGTGTCCGACTCTTTGCAACCCCATGAATCGCAGCACGCCAGGCACCCTGTTCATCACCATCTCTCAGAGTTCACTCAGACTCACGTCCATCGAGTCAGTGATGACATCCAGCCATCTCATCCTCTGTTGTCCCCTTCTCCTCCTGCCCTCAATCCCTCCCAGCATCAGAGACTTTTCCAATGAGTCAATTCTTCTCATGAAGTGGCCAAAGTACTGAAGTCTCAGCTTTAG
>SJYF01000299.1:7475351-7490441 GCA_006410515.1 Procapra przewalskii
TTCACATTCCAAGATGTCTGGCTCTAGATGAGTGATCACATCATCATGATTATCTGGGTCTTGAAGATCTTTTTTGTACAGTTCTTCCGTGTATTTTTGCCACCTCTTCTTAACATCTTCTGCTTCTGTTAGGTCCAGACCATTTCTGTCCTTTATCGAGCCCATTTTGTATGAAATATTCCCTTGGTGTCTCTAATTTTCTTGAAGAGATCTCTTGTCTCCCATTCTGTTGTTTTCCTCTATTTCTTTGCATTGATCGCTGAGGAAGGCTTTCTTATCTCTCCTTGCTATTATGTTTATATCTTTCCTTTTCTTCTTTGCTTTTCACCTCTCTTCTTTTCACAGCTATTTGTAAGACCTCCCCAGACAGCCATTTTGCGTTTTTGCATTTCTTTTCCATGGGGATGGTCTTGATCCCTGTCTCCTGTACAATGTCACAAACCTCATTCCATAGTTCATCAGGCACTTTGTCGATCAGATCTAGGCCCTTAAATCTATTTCTCACTTCCACTGTATAATCTTAAGGGATTTGATTTAGATCATATCTGAATTGTCTAGTGGTTTTCCCTACTTCCTTCCATTTAAGTCTGAATTTGGCAATAAGGAGTTCATGATCTGAGCCACAGTCAGCTTCCAGTCTTGTTTTTGCTGACTCTATATAGCTTCTCCATCTTTGGCTGCATAGAATATAATCAGTCTGATTTCGGTGTTGACCATCTGGTGATGTCCATGTGTAAAGTCTTCTCTTGTGTTGTTGGAAGAGATTGTTTGCTATGACCAGTGTGTTCTCTTGGCAAAACTCTATTAGCCTTTGCCCTGCTTCATTCTGTACTCCAAGGCCAAATTTGCCTGTTACTCCAGGTGTTTCTTGACTTCCTACTTTTGCCTTCTAGTCCCCTTATAATGAAAAGGACATCTTTTTTGGGTGTTAGTTCTAAAAGATCTTATTAAACTCAATTACCTTCACTGGAATTTTCTTCTTTTGATGGTAATGGTGCGATCATCAGAGAAAGGCAGAAAGCAGATTAGAAAAGATAGGCAATCACTATAATGTTCTGTTTGGAGAAAATCTGTGTGGTCAGAAGGGGGATGGTATTCTCCGAAAAACAAAGGCAGCTGGCAATACCTGCCTAAGCATCTCCAAGGGAAGGAGTCTGATCTACGCACACTTGTTCGGATGAGCCTTATAGTAAGTGTTCATTAAAGGACAGTTACTTTTGTTAAGATGGCTTTCTTAGGTACCCTTAACTGAAAAACACTTTTTGACATTTGGTAACTCGTTTTCTACTTTTTTGCTTCGTAAACAACCCTCTCATCCTTTGACTTTATATAAGAAGTGTTTGGGGCTTTCCCGATGGCTCCGATGGTAAAGAATCTGCCTGCAATGCAGGCGACTGGGTTCCATCTCTGGGTTGGGAAGATCCCCTGGAGAAAGGAATCTGCTCCAGTATTCTTGTCTGGAGAATTCAATTGAATGAGGAGCCTGGTGGGCTATAGGCTATACTCCATGGAGTTGCAAAGAGTCAGATACGACTGAGCAACTACACAGAGAGTGTTATGGGGCTTTCCCAGTGGTGCCAGTGGTAAAGAATCTGCCTACAAATACAGGAGACATAAGAGACGTAGGTTCAATCCCGGGGTCAGGAAGATCCCCTGGAGGAGGGCGTGGCAACCCATTCCAGTACTCTTGCCTGGAGAATCCCATGGGCAAAGGAGCCTGGGTGGGGGCTACAGTCCATGGGGTCGCAAAGAGTTGGACACAACTGATGTAACTCAGCATGCATGCAGACAGTGTTTACAGCCCATAAATGCTGCTCAGCCTGGGATGAGCTCTGGTTCACTTTACTAGTGTTTCTTCTTGTGAATCAATATTGACAATATGGACTTTTGCAGCACTGTTTCTGTGCACTTTTTAAAGAGAGTCTGCCTCAGAAGAGAGAATCCTCTCCCAGTGTGAATCAGGGCAGTGTTCTCTGGAAACAAACCACTAGGGTTCAATTCCTGGTTTATACTATCTCTGTTACTTTGGGCAAACTATGCAATCCTTTATGCCTCAGTTTCTCTTGTTTGTAAGATAGGAAAAATAATAGTACTTACCTCCAGAAGTAGTCATAAGAATAAAATGAGATAATGCACAAGGGCTGGCACATAATAAAGCCTCAGTAAATGCTGGTTTTTAAGTGCAGATTCTTGAGCTTGCTGGGCTAGGACCAAACCCTGGAGTTTTGGAAATAATCAAGGTAAATGCTGCCCAGTCCTTGAGCCTAACTCTCTGAGGTGACATTTTCTGCTTGTCTATGGGATCCCCTTGACATTTAAAATGAATCACTCATATAGTCTCAGATATCTACATATATTTGTTCATTCCACATTTCTGGCAACCTTAAGAGACAGGAACTCATATTTCCATTTTACAGATGAGGAGACTGAGGTGTAGAGAGGCTAAGTAATTTGCCCAAGTAAATGGTGGCTTTCACTCAGAGAATCACCTTTTACTCCCATGTTAAACTATCTCTTCTTTCTCAAAGAGAATGGCTCTTTTTCAGTGAGAGAAATTTTGAAAACTCATGTTTTCCTCTATGTAACAGTGTTTTAAAGTAACGCTTTCTCAGTAAGCTTTGAATACACTTGTAAATGTGTCATGTAACAATTAAATGTGATGGGCTGCTTTGTTACTTCCAAATATTAGCGCGAGGTTGTTGCCCAGTTCTTACGAAGCAGGCGCCACAGAGCGTGCCTGTAACAGTGCTTCGCACTTGCCAGTTTTCAAAATTGGCCTATGTGTTCTCATGTTTCAAAAAAACAAAAAAAAACCAAAGGTAGAATAACTGTATAAAGGTACTTCTTCAAAAATGTCTAAAAAGTTGAAAATGCACATGCTTATTAAGCCCCTTGGGTGCCGGCCTTGTATCTGGGACATCTAAGGCAGTAACATTAATATTTCTCTGGCCTTTTAAGAGTATTTACAAAGAGGCTTTCCAAAGATGCTTAGAACTAATAACTGGAGCAATGAAAAGATAAAGTGTTGCCAAAATCTCAGCTTTCTGTGCACCAATGCCCAACAGAAAAACGGAGGCGGAGTTACAGAGGAGGAAAGAGTGCCTTTATTACTTTGGCAGGCAAAGGGGGAACACGGTAGGTTAGGGCCTCAAGAACTGTGTCCCCTCTTTCTGCTCAGTAGGGAGAGGTTATACCGACAGGCAGGAGTATGTGATAAGGAACAAGGCAGGAACAGCCTTGTATTTTCTTCTGAGATGAGGGTGTGTGCAGGGTCTTAGGTGGTCCCATCTTTTAATCTTGATGAGCTTCTTTGGTCTTTTAATCTCCAGGTAGTCTAGTTGCTGTTCCTACTTTGACTAGGAACTGTTCTGCTGTTTGGAATTGAGAGAATGTCATGGAAGCTGAAGAGCCTATAAGAAGTGAAAGTGAGAGTCACTCGGTCGTGTCCGACACTTTTCGACCCCTTTAACAATTGCCCAGTCTGTTGGGATATGTTGCTTGATTGTACCTCCCATGTTAGAAAGGTTTCTCTTCTTTATCCTGAATGTTTTTTATTATTTCTGCTAGCTTTAATCACATGCTTAAATTAGAATCTTCATCTCTTAAAACCTTAAATTCTTGTGAAAACTAAGAAGTGAGCAATTATGAACTGTCATCTATATTAGTATGTTGTAGATTGGTAAGCAAACACCAGTGTTAATTTCTAAAAAAACAAAACAAAAAAAACCCCAAAACTTGTTTTCTGACTGAGAACATCTCAAAATGGCACCAAACATTAATAATTCTATTTAATAATAATCTATAGTTTCTCTGTAAGAGGAAGCCAATGTACAGTCATTTATGTTTCAGTATCTTATTTTCTTTGAGAATGACCCAGCTCCTCAATAAATTTCCTTCCCTTGATTTGCAACTCTAAAATTTCAAGTTACTAATATCTGGAGAGACAGACATTTCCAAAACATAAGTATTCTTAACAGTTTATCTAAAAGCTCTTATCTCATTTAGGGATTCCCTGGTAGCTCAGATGGTAAAGTGTCTGCCTGCAATGCGGAAGACCCAGGTTCATCCTGGGTCGGGAAGATCCCCTGGAGAAGAAAATGGCAACTCACTCCAGTACTCTTGCCTGGAAAATTCTATGGATGGAGGAGCCCGGTGGGCTACCATCCATGGGGTCACAAAGAGTCGGACATGACTGAGTGGCTTCACTTGACTCACTTTATCCTTAAAAGTTTCTTTATATAACCACCCGCTGGCAGCAGGTTACTTAGCTTGCTGATCTGTTACAAAGAGCAAGGACTAAAGGTGAAGGTGAAGTCGCTCAGTCGTGTCCGACTCTTTGCGACCCCATGGACTGTAACCTACTAGGTTTCTCCGTCCATGGGATTCTCCAGGCAAGAATACTGGAGTGGATTGCCATTTCCTTCTCCAGGGTATCTTCCCAACCCAGGGATCAAACCCGGGTCTCCTGCATTGGAGGCAGATGCTTTAACCCCTGAGCCACCAGGGAAGGAGTAAACTATTTTGGACCTACTTGCTTCTAATCAGTATGTCATGTCCTTAGGCTATGTCGTTCCTTCAGAGTTTGTGCCTTCCCCCTTCTCTCTTGCTTCATTTCTCTCTGAACATATTTGACTCCCATATTCCTATGGGAAGCAGAGGAGTGAACATCCACCTTCTGTAACTGCTGCAAGGCTGAGTAGAGGCATCGATGCTGCCTGTCAGGGAATAAAAGTCTCTGGATACCTGACTTAGGAGCCTGAGGCACAAGACAGCTCTTGAAGATCATGGCATCCGGTCCCATCACTTCACGGCAAATAGATGGGGAAGCAATGGGAACAGAGACTTTATTTTCTTGGGCTCCAAAATCACTGAAGATGGTGACTGCAGCTATGGAATTAAAAGAGTCTTGCTCTTTGGAAGAAAAGCAATAACAAACCTAGAAAGCATATTTAAAAGCAAAGACAATACTTTGCTGACAAAGGTCTGTCTAGTCAAAGCTGTGGTTTTTCCAATAGTCATGTACAAATGTGAGAGTTGGACCATAAAGAAAGCTGAGTGCCGAAGAATTAATGCTTTTGAACTGTGGTGTTGGAGAAGACTCTTGAGAGTCCCTTGGACTGCAAGGAGATCCAGCCAGTCCATCCTAAAGGAGATCAGTCCTGAATATTCACTGGAAGGGCTGATGCTGAAGCTGAAACTCCAATACTTTGGCCACCTGATGCAAAGAACTGACTCATTGGAGAAGACACTGATGCTGGGAAAGATTGAAGGCGAGAGGAGAAGGAGACAACAGAGGAAGAGATGGTTGGATGGCAACACCAACTTGATGGACATGAGTTTGAGCAAGCTCTGGGAGTTGGTGAAGGAGAGTGAGGCCTGGCGTGCAGCAGTCCATGGGGTCGCAAAGAGTTGGACACGACGGAACAACTGAACTGAAAAAAGAGGAAGCAGTGACAGATTTTATTTTCTTGGGCTCCCAAATCACTATGGATGGTGACTGCAGCCATGAAATTAAAAGATGATTGCTCCTTGGAAGGAAAGCTGTGATGAACCTTGCCAGCATATTGAAAAGTACATCACTTTGCTGACAAATGGCTAAGCTATGGTTTTTTCCAATAGTCAAATATGGATGTGAGAGTTGGACCATAAAGAAGGCTGAGCACTGAAGAACAGATGCTTTCAAACTGTGGTGTTGGAGAAGGCTCTTGAGAGTCGCCGGGACTGCAAGGAAATCGAACCAGTCAATCCTAAAAGAAATCAGCCTTGAATATTTATTGGAAGGACTGATGCTGAAGCTGAAACTCTAATACTTTGGCCATCTGCTGCGAAGAGCTGACTCTATAATAATTCTAGGGAGCCTTCCCCAAAGTTAGCAGGAACTCAAAAGAACTTTAATAAAAATTTGATATTTGGGAAGTTTGTCCAAAAGTTTTAAAACACTTGATCAAGACCAGTCATTGTGTAACAATACCCATTCCTTAACCAAAGTAACCAGGGATCTCAAAAGCAAACATTAATACAAATTCCTTAAAGGCAAAGAAACTCATCTCATATAGCCGGAGTCAACATCTCAAGAATACTACAGGAAGAAACCAAAACCAGCCTCGTTCTTGCCCATTTCTCATAAAATCCATTTGCCTAACTAAACAGTCCAATCTTACAATTTCTCATAATGCATAATTCAATCTTTTATTCCTTGCATCTTCTACTGAAAACACATATATTATTTTCCTTAAAATTTTTTTTCTTACATTGAGTTGCTTTTATTGTTAACAAATATGTAACAGATGGAATAAGGTCTTATTTGAACTCTAGCAAATCTAGATTCAACAGAAACACTATATTTAATGCTGAATACTCTAATGGCATATCTATATTAATCAAACCAACAAGCCTAAGCCACCTTCAATAGCAGATTTCAGTTCAGTACAGAATATTTCTGTACTGAAATATCATGGGTTCTAAAATTTATCTTGGCCAGTTCTCTATAGATTTAGATTTAATTTATAAGCACTTACTTTCAAGTCAATTAAATAGTTCTTTTACAAGTTAACTATAAGACCAATCCAGAAATCTGTTTTTTTCCACTTGAGTACAAACAATGAAAGATGCTACATGAAGCAATGAAGATCCCACATGCTACAAGACCTGACATAGCCAAAAACATAAACTAAAACAAAAAGATTAGAAGATGGACCCTCTAGGACCCTCAGTTCACTTCAGTTCAGTTGCTCAGTCATGTCTGACTCTTTACGACCCCATGGACTGCAGCACACCAGGCCTCCCTGTCCATCACCAAATCCTGGAGCTTACTTAAACACATGAATTGGAAGGTTGGAAGATTTCTGTGAGGTCAGGCCCTCAGGGTTCCCCTGCTGTAGGGCTGTGCCAGGGTCACACCCTGTCTGGGCTACAGAACTCCAAGTTTGCTGCAGAGAACAGGGGAGAGGTCCCCTAGGAACCTGCATACACCCTAATCTTGTCAGCAACCCCACCCTCTTGAAACTGGAAAGAATATAAGTGTTACTGCCTTGATCCTTATCCCATACTCCTGCCTGAGAATTTAACCTTTTCTTACTCACCATGGAGAAGTTCCTAACTCCCGGCACTAGCTAACCTACTGTGTTCCTCCTTTGCCTGGCAAAGTAACAAAGCCACTCTTTCTCCTCCATAATTCTGTCTCTGTATTTCTGCTTGGCACTGGTGCACAGAGACCTAAGATTCTGACTAAAATTTGCAGACTTGTCTGGGATCTGATTGTGGGCAGGTGGCCCCGTAGGCCACTCAGCTTGATCGGACTCTTTTGGATCTCTCTCCACCCCAGCCTCTCTCCTCTAGGAGAGTTGGAAGGTTGGAAGATTTCTCTGAGGTTAGGCCCTCAGGGTTCCCCTGCTGTAGGGCTGTGCTGGGATCACACACCATCTTCTGTCTGGGCTACAGAACTCCAAGTTTGCTGGAGAGAACAGGGGAGAGGTCGCTCTAGTAGCTGCCCAGGCTTTCTTTGCTTTTCTCTGCAGACTTCTACTCTGAGAAAACATTAACTTTTGGAGGATTAGAAAGAGTGCCTTTGGTACATTGCAACACACCTGCCAGCAACTTGGTAAGTCTCGTGGAGTGTACACCAGGATCTCTTTGACCTTGCCTCTTCTGGGGAACTTTGGTTCCAATTTGGGGAACTTTGGTGCCAATCTGGAGAACTTTGATTTCAACTGGGGGAGTTCTCCCTGTGAAGGGCAACTCCTTTTGTAAGGCACACCTTGGACAAGGTCACAGGTTTAGTGGGAATGTGAAATCATGTTTGGGGCATTCACTCCATTTGGCTTTGACTTTTGAGCATCTCTTTGTCATCCTCTTGGGGCATTTTTACCATTTGGCTTTTTGATTTCTGGGTATCTCTTTGCCATTTATTTTGAGTATGACTTCCAGCTGGTGAGGTTTCGCTTTTGTTTGGTTGCTTTGGTTTGAGCCTGCCAATTGGCTTGAGTGTACACACATCTGGTACAAACTGCTTGAGCTAAAATAGGAAGAGCTTCCTCTAAAATTCTACCCACCCCCTTATCTGAGAACCCCTTTGGAAAAGTTTTAAATGACTGGTCAACCTATGGGCTTCCCTGGTAGCTCAGACAGTAGAGAAATCTGTCAATGATGTGGGAGACCTGGGTCCAATCCCTGGGTTGGGAAGATTCCTTGAAAAAGTGAGGTCTCTGGGTTGGGAAGATCCCCTGGAGAAGGGAATGGCTACCCATTCCAATATTCTGGCCTAGAGAATTCCATGGGCAGAGGAGCCTGACAGGCTAGAGTCCATGAGGTCGCAAAGAGTCAGACATGATTGAGTGACTTTCATGCACTTAAAGGCAAAAAATGGGTCTAAAACTAACAATTAGACCTTTACTGGCACAGAATGTGAAATTGGACTGAAGTTTCTCTCCCCTTGTGCCCAGGCCCTTAGGGGAGGAGCAGGAAAAAGCATTTAGAAGTCAAGCATAAAAAACTGAGATTTCTGGTTTGGTCTTTATGTAAGATTTACTTTGTAAATGAACTCTTCTAATTGACTTGAAAGTTGTTCAGTTGCTCAGTCATGTCCAACTCTTTGTGACCCCATGGACTGCAGCATGCCAGGCTTCCCTGTCCTTCACTATCTCCTGAAGTTTGCTCAAACTCATGTCCATTGATTGGGGGATGCCATCCAACCATCTCATCGTCTGATGCCCCTTCTCCTGTTTTCAATCTTTCCTAGCATCAGGTTCTTTTCCAATGAGCTGGCTCTTCGCTTCAGGTAGCCAAAGTATTGGAGCTTCAGCATCAGTCCTTCCAGTGAATATTCAGGGCTGATTTCCTTTACGACTGACAACAACAAGGGCATTTGCCTTCTGCCTCTGTGGAGACTGAACCCTGTGCTGCTGCAGCTGTTGACCTTCAACACCATCTGAAGTAGTTCAGGGTGGAGTGAGGCCCTCTGTGTTCCAGGGAATCTGGTGGAACAGGTCTTCAGATATTTTCAGGAACTGATTTCATGATCCCAATCTTTGCACTTCTTCAAATCTAGAAAATCACTTAATCCCTTCCAGGTGACATCAGCTCCTTGTGCTGAAACTTTTGTAAACTAAGCCCTTGATTGCACTGAGCTCCCCCTTCACTAAAATCTTATATATTGACCTTACCTGACTCCCTCTTTGAAGCAATCTCTCAGAGCTATTTGGGTGCTGCCTCCTGGGCTGTGGTCCTCATTTCACCCCAAATAAAACTTAACTTACAAATCTCAAGTTATACATATTTTTAGTTGACAGTGGTATCATCTCCATATCTGAGGTTGTCAACATTTCTCCCAGCAATCTTGATTCCAGCTTGTGCTTCATCCAGCCTGGCATTGTGCACAATGTACTCTGCATCAAAATTATATAAGCAAGGTGACGATATACAGCCTTGTCATACTCCTATTCCAGTTTTGAACCAGTCAGTTGTTCCATGTGTGTTTCTAACTGATGCTTCTTAACCCGCATACAGATTTCTCAGGAGGCAGATAAGGTGGTCTGGCATTCCCATCTCTTTAAACATTTTCCAGAATTTGTTTTGATCCACATAGTCAAAGGCTTTAGCATAGTCAACAAAGCAGGTTTTTCTGGACTTCTCTAGCTTTTTCTATGATCCAATGGATATTGGTAATTGGATTGGTTCTTCTGGCTCCTCTGACTTTTCTAAATCCAGTTTGTACATCTGGAATTTCTTAGTTCACATACTGTTGAAGCCTAGCTTGGAGGATTTGGGGCATGATCTTGCTAGCATGTGAAATAAGTGCAATTGTGTGGCAGTTGGAACATTCTTTGGCATTGCCTTCTTTGAGATTGGAATAAGAACTGACTTTTTCCAGTCCTGTGGCCACTGCTGAGTTTTCCAAATTTGCTGGCATATTGAGCACAGCACTTTAATAGCATCACCTTTTAGCTTTTTAAATAGTTCAGCTGGCATTTCATCACCTCCACTGGCTTTAACTTTTTTGCCCACTTAATTTCACACTGTAAGATGTCTGGCTCCAGGTGAGAGACTACACCATCCTGGCTATCCAAGTCATAAAGACATTTTTTGTACTGCTCTTCTGTGTGTTCTTTCTATTCTTAATCTCTACTGAGTCTGTTAGGTCCTTTCCATTTCTGTCTTTATTTTGCTCGTATTTGCATAAATTATTTCCTTGGTATCTCTAAGTTCTGAATTTTGAAACTTGAAAGCAAGCACTGAGAAATTAAATCTATATAAATAGAAAATTGGCCAAGATAAATATTAGGACCTATATTCTAGGAAAAATTCAGTAAATTGATATCTACTATTGAAGGTGGCTGAAGCTTGTTGGTTTGATTAACATAGACATGTCCTTAGAGTTATCTATGTTAAGTTTAATTCTGTTGTACCTAAGTTTACTAGATGTCAAATAAGATCTTATTCCATCTGTTACAGATTTGTCAATAAGAAAAGTATCTCAACATAAAAAAAACCCACAGAACTTAAGGAAAGCAAAATATGTGTTTTTGTTGCAGTCAGTTCAGTCGCTCAGTCCTGTCTGACTCTTTGTGACCCCACGGACCACAGCACACCAGGCCTCCCTGCCCATCACCAACTCCCAGAGTCTACCCAAACTCATGTCCCTTGAGTTGATGATGCCATCCAACCATCTCATCCTCTGTACTCCCCTTCTCCTCCTGCCCTCAATCTTTCCCAGCGTCAGGGTCTTTTCCAATGAGTCAGTTCTTCACATCAGGTGGCAAGGTATTGGAGTTTCAGCTTCAGCATCTGTCCTTCCAATGACTATTCTGGACTGATTTCCTTTAGAATGGACTGGTTGGATCTCCTGGCAGTCTAAGGGGCTCTCAAGAGTTTTCTCCAACACCACAGTTCAAAAGCATCAATTCTTCAGTGCTCAGCTTTCTTTATAGTCCAACTCTCATATCCACACATGACTACTGGAAAAATCATAGCTTTAACTAGACGGACCTTTGTTGGCAAAGTAATGTCTCTGCTTTTCAATATGCGGTCTAGGTTGGTCTTAGCTTTTCTTCCAAGGAGCAAGCGTCTTTTAATTTTATGGCTGCAGTCACCATCTGCAGTGATTTTGAAGCCCCCCAAAAGAAAGTCTGTCACTGTTTCCATTGTTTTCCCATCTATTTGCCATGAAGTGATGGGACCAGATGCCATGATTTTAGTTTCCTGAATGTTGAGTTTTAAGCCAACTTTTTCACTCTCCTCTTTCATCAAGAGGTTCTTGAGTTCTTCACTTTCTGTCATAAGGGTGGTGTTATCTGCATATCTGAGGTTATTGATAGTTCTCCTGGCAATCTTGATTCCAGCTTGTGCTTCATCCAGCCCAGCATTTCTCATGATGTACTCTGCATATCAGTTAAATAAGCAGGATGACAGTATACAGCCTTGATGTACTCCTTTTCCTATTTGGAACCAGTCTGTTGTTCCATGTCCAGTTCTAACTGTTGCTTCCGGACCTGCATATAGGTTTCTCAGGAGGCAGGTCAGGTGGTCTGGTAGTTCCATCTCTTGCAGAATTTTTCAGTTTGTTATGATTTACACAGTCAAAGGCTTTGGCATAATCAGTAAAATAGAAGTAGATGTTTGTCTGGAACTCTCTTGCTTTTTCAATAATCCAGCGGATGTTGGCAATTTGATCTCTGGTTCCTCTGCCTTTCCTAAATCCAGCTTGTACATCTGGAAGTTCACGGTTCACATATTGCTGAAGCCTGGCTTGGAGAATTTTGAGCATTATTTTCCAGCATGTGAGATGAGTACAACTGTGCGGTAGTTTGAACATTCTTTGGCATTGCCTTTCTTTGGGATTGGAATGAAAACTGACCTTTCCAGTCTTGTGGCCACTGCTGAGCTTTCCACATTTGCTGGCATATTGAGTGCAGCACTTTCACAGCATCATCTTTTAGGATTTGAAATAGCTCAACTGGAATTCCATCACCTCCACTAGCTTTGTTCATAATGATGCTTTCTAAGGCCCACTTGACTTCACACTCCAGGAAGTCTGGTTCTAGGTGAGTTTTTCGTTGTAGGGAGGAAGCCAGTTCTGACTCCATGTTGAAAACTGTTCCTTTGACTTGCTTTTATTATTATAATGTTACTTAGTGACTTGCCTGGAAGACACTGACCCTCTGCTTGACTGTAAGCTAAAGTGCCTTTGTCCAGCTGATGGATAGATAGTTTGTCCATGCCCACGTGTGAAGAGAAGAAATTAACACATCCCTTCTGAAGGCTTGCCGTTCTCTTGGAGCTGTTTGTAGAATGAAGGCCCTTTCCCTTTAGCTGCCCACTTCATCTCTCTCTCTATTCTGCCTTTTGTCTTCAGTTCCTAATTGCTTTTTTCTCTCTGATTGATGAAAGAACTTGGTATCCACACCCCGATAAAATAGTTATTTTGAGGTGCTAGCCGGCCATCTTCTCAGTCTGCTGACTCCCCAATTAAAGTTTCTTCGTTGCCTCAACACCTCGTCTTTCGGATTCATTGGCCTGTTGTGTGGTGAGCAGATCAAGCTTGGATTCCATAACATTTTCAGTGGAAGATATAAGGAATAAAAGATACTGAATTATGCATGATCAGGAGTCTCTAAGACTGAATTGAGTTTAGTTGGTTAAATGGATTTTGTTAAAAATGGGCTGGAACAAGACTGGTTTTGTTACCAAGTTCAAGCTCATTTCTCTGTTTCTCCTTGTCCCTGTTTTTTCATCTGTCTTTTGATTTTCTGTCTTTCTATACATTTGCTCTGTCTCTGTATCTTTTTTAGCAATCAAACTGAAGTACATATTTTACTAATATTTATTACAAACCACTTGCATTTTCCCTCTTAATCTAAAAATCAAATAAATACATTATATAATTATCTAAAAACTTGCCAAATTATGAGGAAATTTTTCTTATATAACTTACATCAATTGATTATTTTTCTCTGTGTATTGGCCCTCAGTATTAAAAAATGTCCTCTCCACTGGGTGAGACTCTGAATATAATGCTGAATATAATGCTGTTTCCTCTTCCTGGTCTTCTTTATCTGCTCATAAGCCCTTGTAGGACTCCCGTCCAGTCAGACCAGGGTCCCGGCTGGGTTGGAAGCCACGATGTCATTCATTCAGTCTTGGCTTCAGTGATCTTTCCTGCTAACAAGGATGCTCCCCAATTTCCCTCTCAAGTCACCCTATGTATGGGACATCTCACTACCCCTGCCTGGCCCCACTTCCACCTGGGAAAAGATAAAGTGTGAGATACTATGGTCCCTCTACTCATGGTGAAGCTGCCTACTTTTCTAACTTTTCTCCTTTGAGAACGCCATCAACCCTGAATCCCTGGTTCTGTTGTTCTGTTACTGAGTTCAAGCTTGCTCTGCTTGAACTTTTTTTTTTTTAAATAGGCCAATAAATTTGAGAGATGAGGGGTTAAGACAAAGGAGCCAGCTGACCAAGAAGATGGCAGGTAATGCCTCAAAATAACCATCTTATTGGGGTCTGGATGAGAGGTTCTTTTCATAGAGCGAAAAGAGAAAGAAGCCAAGAGAAATTAAAATCAAAAGGCAGAATAGAGAGGGAGAGGCAGTGGGGAAATAAAGTGAAAGGGTCTTCAATTTGGCAAAACATCTCCTAGGGAATGGCCATCCTCTGGAACTGGAAGCGTTAATCTCTTCATTCACAGGTGGGCAGGGTCAGGTCATCTCTCAGAGAACTGAATAAAGGCACTTCAGTTTACCCTCAGGCAAGGGATAGAGTCCTCTGAAGCGATCATGACAACAAAAGCAAGGAAAAGCAAGTCAAAGAAACATAGTCAGAACTGGCTGCTTCTTTGGTAAAACAGTTTTGGTTTTTCCTCCAGTATTGTTGAAACACTGCTTTTAACTACCCCTCGCCCAAGGTAAGAGAAACCCAAGTAAGATGGTAGGTGTTGCAAGAGGGCATCAGAGGGCAGACACACTGAAACCATACTCACAGAAAACTAGTCAATCTAATCACACTAGGACCACAGCCTTGTCTAACTAAATGAAACCAAGCCATGCCCACGGGGCAACCCAAGAGGGGTGGGTCATGGTGGAGAGGGCTGACAGAATGTGGTCCACTGGAGAAGGGAATGGCAAGCTACTTCAGTATTCTTGCCTTGAGAACCCTATGAACAGTATGAAAAGGCAAAATGATAGGATACCAAAAGAGGAACTCCTCAGGTCATTAGGTGCCCAATATGCTACTGGAGATCAGTGGAGAAATAACTCCAGAAAGAATGAAGGGATGGAGCCAAAGCAAAAACAATACCCAGTTGTGGATGTGACTGGTGATAGAAGCAAGATCCTATGCTGTAAAGAGAAATATTGCATAGGAACCTGGAATGTCAGGTCCATGAATCAAGGCAAATTGGAAGTGGTCAAACAAGAGATGGCAAGAGTGAATGTTGACATTCTAGGAAACAGCAAACTAAAATGGACTGGAATGGGTGAATTTAACTCAGATGACCATTATATCTTGCCGGGGTCCAGCCCTGGTGGATCCAGGGTGATTCGAAGGTGGAGACGGAGTAGGCGTCTTCTTTAGAAAAATACATATTTAGTTACAGATATATAGAGAGAGATTAGAAATGGATAGCGTAGTAGGAAAATTAGTGGAGAAAAAGAGATTGAATAACTTGGATCACATGGAATAGCATCCATGTTCCAGATGGGAATTCAGCCGGAAAAACGGGGAGCAAGAATGAACGACATGGGGGAGTCAGTCTTTCCAGGAACTGATCCCATTTCTTTATTTTCCCGATTTTCTTATATACCTTTTGTTACATATAGGGATGAATATAGAGTCACGTGGGGGTCAGCAGTCCTGACCTTTATCAAAATCAGGTGCTTTACATAAAAAAAAGGTCTTAGGGATTTTACATCATCTTTAAGCCATTTCTTCCTGCTGACATTACAACTCTTTCTGATAACCAGAAAACTTATTTTTTTCCAAACGTGTTTTTTCTTAAACCAGGCACCACCCTCCAAATAAAGTTGCATTCCTATAGGGTGAGGGTGTAGTGAGTTACAATCAAGAAAGGAATTTATTTAACCCAAGGTTAACATG